>SKCR01049268.1:0-172187 GCA_019454045.1 Zanthoxylum bungeanum
TTTTCAGGATTATTTTAGGGACTACAGGGGCTGTTTAAGGACTGTTTGGGGATAATATTTGGGTGACTTGGGTCACTGTTCAGGGTTATTTTTATTTGGTAATGAGCTGTTGTTAGACTTGTTTTTGTGATCGTTTCTTCACTTGTGGAGGGCTGCCTTTTATCTTAATTTTGTGATTGTTTTTTTATGGTGAGGGTTGTGTGCGTTGGCTGAGAGGGATTTGCTTGGTCGGTGTGTGTGAGTGGCTTGAAGGTTTCACGTGTGGCCTGGTGTTTTTAAGTTTGGCGAGCTGCTCACGTTGATTCTTGTTGATGTCGAGAGAGGTGGTGTCAGTTTGTTGTGGTTTGAGCGTGAAGGGTTTGTAGAATGGCTGAGTCTCTTGTTGTCATTAGGGCTGGTTGTTGCCATGAGAGAGAGTCAGTTTGATGAGAAAGACCGTGTATAGCTAGGGTTTGTTATTTTTGTCAGAGTGGTGTCTCAGCTTCACTTTTATTTGTGTGAATGTGCCGAGTGTTTAAGGTTGTTGAATGGGATGCTTTGTTGTTTTGTATTTGTTAGTAGGCAGTTTGTCAGGGTGTGTATGTGAAGAGAGGGAGAGCCTTGAGGAGTAAGGGCTTATGGTTTTATATTTTGTGAGGTTGCCGTCAGTGAGAGCCTATGGAGAGGAGCCAATGACCAATTAGGGTTGGTTTAGGTATCTTTTTATAATGGTGCATGCTAGGGTTTCCTTGTGTGTGCATGGCTTGAAAAGGGAATAAATCAAGCAAATATTGGTTGGTTCAATTTAGGGAAAGAATATTTATATTTTTGAGGGGGAATTTCTTTAATTTGGTAGGTGATTTATTTAAATTAGGAAGGTATTTTTTTTAATTTAGGAAAGGGACTTGATTGGATTTGTGACACGTGTTTTGGATTGGGCTTGGGCGAAATGGGCTTTAGATGGGTGCGGGGGTTTTGGGCCAATTGGGCTTTTCATGGGTTATGAGGGTTTTGGGCCGAGGCTAATATTTTAAAACAGAGATCAATCAAGCGAACCTGAGGCTAATTAGCGAGATAAATTTGATAAGGTATTTATTTTCTGGATTTTCCCTTTCGGCTTCATTTTTCCCGTGACTTCTGTAACTTATCGGGTAGTACCTCCATGTGAGGCTCATCATCGAGATTCATGCAAAAATGCAGTGTCTACAGTCGCCCCCACTTTGATGGGACTTATTGAGTGTGTGACAGTGACAATCCTATCAAAGTCATGCATGTATTTTTTACTTACCTGGCTCGCCACTGTTGTCGAACTTACCGGTTATTCTAAGATGCTTTAAACTGAGTTGATCTGGTGGTGAGGTGCTTCGACCCCTGGGATTTGTTCACAAACCATCTCTAGCGCTTTGTTCCCGGATTTTATTGACTGTGGCCATTGTTCCCGAGCTGCTGAATGTGGGCTTTATTCCCGAACTGTGTAGAGAGTGGGCTTTGTTCCCGAACTGTGTTAACAGTGGGCTTTGTTCCCTTCCCAAACTGTGTAGATTATGGGATTTATTCCCGAGCTGTATTGAATGTGGGCTTTGTTCCCGAACTGTGTAGAAAGTGAGCTTTGTTCCTGAACTGTGTTGAGAGTGGGCTTTGTTCCCGAATTAAGACTAGAGTGTGCTTTGTTCCCTGGGCTTTGTTCCTGAACTGTGTTGAGTATGGGCTTTAGTCCCAAACTATGTTGAGATTGGGCTTGTTCCCCAATTGAGATGAGAGTGGGCTTTGTTCCCGAACTGTGTTGACTGTGGGCTTTCTTCCCGAACTTTGTTGAGTGTGGGCTTTATTCCCGAATTGTGTTGAGAGTGGGCTTTCTTCCCGAATTGAGATGAGAATGGGCTTTGTTCCCGAACTGTACTGATTGTGGGCTTTATTCCTGAACTGAATTGATTGTGGGCTTTGTTCCCGAACTGTATTGATTGTGGGCTTTATTCCCTGGGCTTTGCTGAATGTGGGCTTTGTTCCCTAGGCTTTATCCCAAACTGCGTTGAGTGTGGGCTTTATTCCCAAACTGTGCTGAATGTGGCTTTGTTCTCGAATTATTTTGAGAGTGGGCTTTATTCCCGAACTATATGTCTTGGCTGTTTTTCTTCAAAACCTGCGAACAGAAACATGACAAGATTGCGTGCATGTGACGTGCATGTATATATACATAGAAGTATTTCCTATTCCGATGGGTAAGGCCTTGCTGGTGCTTTTCGCTGCCTTTTGCCTACAAATGTCTTTGGTCGCCCCCAGGACTTACAGTTTCTATCTGTCAATTCTATTTCGCTCCTTACTTGTAATTGAAATTCCCTCGAGTCCTTTGTCTTTGTCGAATTAATGTCAAATATGCTCATGTCACGCATATTATGATGTAAACCGAAAAGATTCGAACAAGTAAGCAAAACAATGTCTTTATGACTAATAAATGTGAGATTACAAAAATAAACGTCTTTTTCATCTGCAGTGTCAGATTCTCCGACTGTAGTAGTTCTTCTTTCTATTTTTTCTCCTCTTTGTTATTACTCAAGAAGTTTTCCAAGAATCTATCCCATGCTCCATTACATCTTCACTACTGTTGTTCCATATCTCCATGCAAAAGGCTTGGTGGTTGAGGGTTCGGAGAACAAGGCTTTCAAGTAAGAAAAGGTTGATCATGTAAGTGGGTGGTGGAACAGAGTGGTAGTTGGGTAAGGGGTTTCTGTGTGTGTTGGGTTGTTCTTTTTCTGGGTTGGGTATCTTATGAGCGTCAATGAGGTTTTGGATCTCATGCCTAAGGCGGGTGCAGATGTCGGTGTCATGGTCTTTTTCTTGATGGAAGTAACACTACAGGTTTAGGTTGAGGTGAGGTGGCACAGGGTTTGGAAATGGTCTAGGTTCTGAAGGTTTTAGGAGTCCTTCATCTTCAAATTTTCCAACACTTTTAACAAAGGTTTACCAAGATTGGAGAATCACCTGTTTCTGACAGCAGCGACCTCAATAATAGCGGGCATTGTCCCTGAAGGTCCGTCAATGGTCCTTCTATTTTGGCTATAAAACTTCCAATTCTCGGCCTCCTCCTCTCGATATCCATAAAAGTTTCCCTCAACTGCCGAAAATCGCTAATCATAGAGGTCATCCTCCTCAGCTTGTTATAAATAGAGAGCTTGGTGCCCTTAATGATCATCTTGATCTGGTCCTTCTCTGAGGGCCGAGTCTGCATTTTCAAGAGCTTGCATCTCCAGCGATCTACATAATCCTTGAAGCTCTCCTCCGGCTTCTATGTGGTGTTCTCCAAGTAAAGGAGCGACAAGTCAATCTCCAAATCTGTGACATACTGATTCAGAAAGGCCTCTGCTAATGCCCTCTAGTCATCCTTGTGTAGGAAATGCTTTCCTCACGCAGCAGAAGCGATTAAGCACACAGATCGGACTTGAAAATTTCGGAATAAAACTAGTGGGTATACTGAAATTTTGCTTTTGTTTCGGACAAGATTTCAGCACCGGAATACCCCCGAAATAGTTCCCGAACAGCCCTCGAACTGCAGTGAAAAATCGGACTATTTTGGACCCATTACACAATGGAACTGCACACAAATCAGTCCCTAATTTGCGTGAACTGCAAGGGTGTTTTAGATCTGATTTTTCCACTCACAAACAGTCTTTACTTAGCCCCAAAATATCCCCAAAGTGTTTCCCAAAAACCCGAATTAAAACAAAACAAAACAAGCTGAAAATCAAGCAACCAAGGTGCGAAAATGAGGTGATACAAAGCCTCACTACCGTGACCTAAGAGAATGGAGGAAGAAGATGATTTGTTTTTCACCACAAAGTCTTCCGTACTATGACTCGTAACCAACGGAAAGTAGTGTGGGCTACACTCACAAAACAAATCCCTAAACAATTTAGAGATTTAATCACACACTTCGAGCGAAAATGACATCATGATGCATGAATAACTGTCAAATGGATTCCTTTATTGAAAATTCCCCAGAGGGAGGTGAGAGACACAGAAATCAGTGACGCTCTTATAGGCTCGCGGCCTAGTAGGGAGTACGGAGTAGCCCGCGGGGGACTAAACCGGAGAATAAAGGAGTCACCACCCAATATGAACTGGGAAATGATTTAAAGCCGCACTCACCCCTCGCAAGGGAAGAACTCAAACCGTTGGGTTCGGAATGGTCCCTTATTTATGTCACTTGTAATGAACGGATTTATGTGATAATATAACCATGTCTACACAACATACATACGCAAGAATGACCTATATCTAAGTTTGCATACATAAAAGTAAAACTTATATCTAAGTTTGCATGTATAAAAGTAAAACCTATATCTAAGTTTGCATGCATAAAAGTAAGTCTACATAACGGCAATCACACAATCTCATGAATGCATTAAATTAATACATACTTAAACATAAATAAATAACAATTGTGTAAACATAAAAATTAAAAAGAGATAATCAAATTCCTAATATGAAAGAAAAAACTAAATCATGCATGAAAATAACATACTATTCCTAATAAACAATGGATAAACACAAGATTAGATTAAATGAATTCGGCTACAGAATTTACGTCTGGGTTTCCATCCGATATACCGAGAGAGATAACACAAAATCATTCATCTAATGGCCACAGCATACATGAATTACCAACACGCATGCGAAGAAATACTACTAAATAAAAAAGATGAGGGGGAATAAATAAAAAGGGGCCCTCGGGTCTAACCTTTTAAGTCGTCTCTTGGAAGTACGTTACGCGGTTTTCGGAAGGGCTGATGCTCCGTAACTTTTTTGATTTACTAGTTCGCTGTTTTCCTTCGTTGCCTCGCTGTTTGAGCTGCTGTTTTGTTGTGGTTTTCTAGTCGTTATTTTTGGTTGTTGTTCCGGTGTTTGGGCAGTTTCGGGTAACTGTTTTGTGCGGTTTTAGGGGTATTTTTGTTGTAATTTTTAATGGTTATTTGGGCAATTTTTTAGGGCAGTTTGCGGTGGTTTTATGGGTTTTTTCTGGGTAATTTTATGGTGATATAGTGTAGTTTTTTCAAGGCAGTTTGTGGTGAATATGGTGCAGTTTTTCAAGGCAGTTTGCAGTGAATATGATGCAGTTTTGTAGGGCAATTTGTGGTGGTTTTGGGGTATTTTCTGGGCAGTTTTGCGATGAATATGGTGCAGTTTTTCCAGGGCAGTTTACGGTGGTTTTGGGAGTATTTTTTGGGCAGTTTGCGGTGGTTTTAAGGAGTTATAGAAGGCTTGTTGTTTCAGTATTTCAGGTAGATTGTGAGGCTTGATGTTTTGGTGGTTTCAGGCAGTTTATGGGATGCTACTCTCTGCGATAGTTTAAGGGCTGTGTGGGGATGTTTTCGGTGATGATGGAGGCTGATTTGTGGTGATGTTTTC
This sequence comes from Zanthoxylum bungeanum, assembly GCA_019454045.1. Lineage (NCBI taxonomy): Eukaryota > Viridiplantae > Streptophyta > Magnoliopsida > Sapindales > Rutaceae > Zanthoxylum > Zanthoxylum bungeanum. The sequence continues at coordinate 5,383 of SKCR01049268.1, forward strand.
GGTGATGATGGAGGCTGTATGGGGGCTTTAGTTCTCGGTAATGTGAAGGAATGTATTAGGGATGTGTTTTCGACAATGTGAAGGCTATTATTCTTTGTCTTAGGCATGTATGTGCAAGGAGGGTGAATGGTTGGTGTGTGCTTCTTTTTATAAGAAAAGTTTAGGGCTTTCCTTGTACGGGAGGGAATAAATCATGCAATTTATGGAGGATATCTTTTAATTTGTGTGCTACAAGAAAATGATCTCTCCAATTTAGGGAGGTGATTTATTTTAGTTTAAGAAAGGGATTTATGGGATTTGATTTGATTTCTTTAATTTGGGAATGTGATTTGATTTGATTTCTTTAATTTGGGAAGGTGATTTGTTTGGATTTTAACATGTGTTTAATGTGTGTATATCTTTTTTTGGATGGGTTTGATGGGCTTGGGCGTGTGATTTGTGGTCCTATGGTGTGGCTTGGTGTAGGTTACAGGGATTTTGGGCCAAGGATGAATCTTAAAACAGAGATCCAACAAGCGAACCTGAAGCTAAGCAAACGAATTAAGTCAGTCCAACAAGTTATTGATTTTTGAGTTTTCCCTTCTGACGTTCGTTTCCCGTGACTTCTGCAACTTAAAGGGTAGTGCCTCCATACGAGGCTCATCATCGGGACTTATATGCAAAAAATACAGTGCCTACAGTCGCCCCCACTTTGATGGGACATGTGCAGTGTATGACAGTAATAATCCTATCAAAGTTATGCAATGCATTTTCACTTACCTGGCTCGCCAACTGTTGCATGACTTGCCTGTTGCTTCGAACTAAGTTGATCTGGTTGTGAGGTGCTTCGACCCTAAGGTTCATCACTGCAAGATGCTGCGATCTCTTGGAATCATAACCGAACAGAACTGATATGGTGGTGAGGTACTTCGACCCCAAGGTTCATCCCTGCAAGATGCTGCGATCTCTAGGAATCACTACCGAACTCAGCTGCTAAGAGGTGGTGAGGTGGTCCATTCCCGAACTGTTACTGTGAGGTGGTCCATTCCCGAACCGTTACTTGTTAGTGTTCCTAGAACATTCATATGATCTAATAAGCATGAAAAACAATTGATATGATCATTATAAGGTGCGGAATAAACTTACAATGAGTGATAGAGCGTTAAAAACTTTTGAGAGCAAGATCTCCAAGATCCAACCTTTTGGATGATTCCACGCTTTTGAGTAGTTTCCCTATCACCTTTGTTCACTTCCAAAGTGCTAGCTTTTTATTGATTTGATAACAAATCCAAGAGAGAGAGGAGATGTGATTTTCGGCCAAGCCTTAGAGCTTTTAGGGTTTCAAGTTTTCAATTTTTGTTAAGTGTTACAAAAGTGTAGAGATGTCTTTTGTTATTTACCTTTAGGTGAAACCATTTCACCTTTTACCCTAAACAAGGTAGATATGGGTAAATGGTTTTCAAAACGTAAAACAAGGTAGTTGTGTGGTGGGAACACCTACCACACATGGGCTCCAAATATTTGAATTCGAAATTCAAATATCTCTACGAACATTTGCCGCGGCTCGGTTCCGTTTAATCCGATTAAACGAACCTACGTCGCTAAATAATTAAATCTAATTTAATTAAATAACGATGCCTCGCAAATATATTACGAACGTCGTTAACGAACTAATTCTAAATTAATTCGTTCGTTCGTATTAAAGTCCGACTTTAATCTCGTAATGAAATCCAATTCATTTTAATATATCCGATATATTAATTTTAGCCCATTTGAATAAATTAAATAGAAAAATCAAATTTAACTATTATATTTATTTTACCGATTAATTCCAAATTAATCGCGTTCTTTCTCTACTGAACACATTTAATCTCAGATTAAATAAAGCCCTTATTAATCCCAGATTAATTTTCTCTCTCTAAATTAATCCCAGATTAATTCTAATTTAAGTCAACTGTCATCGGTGAATCTTTGGGAAGCGACCCAAGAGATCTCTGGCTATGTTGGCAGTAAATCCGGTTATCGGACTATCTGATAAAGTGAGTACCTCATACCACGTGCTTACCGATTTACAAGACATGGTTGGCTTCTAGCAAAGCACCGTGCCTACCCAATTCTCCAGAAATATTCTTACTGGAATATATAATCTATGTCAGGCGTAGAATACCTAGTATCTCGTATTGTAATCCATATCAGATGTCACGTGCTAGGCTTGGGGCTGGAATAGTGTCTGCCCCGAACGAAGCACATATCGGATATCAAACCAAGTCTCTTTGAATCGGATAATCATGACCTTGTCACATTATCCCGATGGTTGCAACACAATAGAGAACAGTTATGAATCCCTGCGTGATCATCATCTCCATATGTCTGGAGTGATACTTCCATCTTGACATCACATCCAATACACTACGATTCTCATAAACCCAATAGAGGCGTACACAGACCTATTAAAGCCCTGGATGACCAAAACCAAAGTTTACCGATTGTCGCAAGTATTAGCGATGTAAGTCTCAGGTTAAGACCAAATACATCTACCTGACGCGGACTCCCAAGACACATATACATACTACCAATGGGATTGCGCAGGGTCTATCCAGAGCGAAGCTGTTTTCCGTACCATCGGTAAAACACAACCTCCTATCGCACTTGCATAAGTATCCTATACTCAAACATATGAGAACTATACTGTTATGCCCTCACAACGAGCACAAGTGCAATACTAGTCTATTCCGCATTATCGATGTCCAGTCTCGATAATATTATGACTAGGGATATTTAATGATTAAACCTTTATGGATTGATACTGTCTCATTTCATCTCAATCCGGAACTAATCATATGGACTTTTAACCATTTATATATCAAAGTAAATAAATTACGAAATGATAAAAGGCAATTTCAATACTACATAGTCAATTTTGTATAAAAACACAATGTCTTTTACAAACAGTGACGCTATGGTCATAATTGTCTAACAATCTCCCACTTGGCCTATAGCCAGTCACTCAAGCATCTAACACCTGAACTATGTATGTGCTTCTCAAACTTTTACTGTGAAATAGCTTTCGTAAAGCGGGTCTGCATGTTGTCATCTGATGCGACCTTCTCGATCTTCACATCGCCACAATGTATGATCTCACGAATCGATGGAAACGTCGAAGAAATGCTTGGATCATTGATGAGACCGTGGTTCTTTAGCCTGCCTATAGCCCCGTTATTGTCACAAAATAATGGAATGGGCTCAGCTGCTAACGGAACTACTCCTAATCCAATTAGGAATTTACGGATCCAAACTGCCTCTTTTGCTGCTTCAGCTGCAGCAATATACTCCGCTTTTGTTGTTGAATCAGCAACAGTCTCTTGCTTGGAAGATTTCCAGCTTACTGCTCCGTTGTTCAAACAAAATATGTACCCGGATTGCGACTTAGAGTCGTCTTTATCGGTTTGGAAACTTGCATCGGTATACCCAGTTACCTCAAGTTCTCCATCTCCATAAATTAAGAAAGCATCCTTAGTTCGTCTAAGATACTTAAGGATGTTCTTAACCGCCATCCAGTGACCATCACCTGGATCAGGCCTGATAGCGACTACACATGCTCAAGCATATGAGACATCAGGTCGTGTACATATCATGGCATACATGATCGATCCGACTGCCGAGGCGAACGGTATCCGACTCATGCTGTTTCTCTCATCTTGAGTTTTAGGACACATGTCATTAGATAGAGAGATGCCATGTGACACTGGTAAGAGTCCCCTCTTGGACTGATCTATGTTGAATCTTTTCAACACTTTGTCAATGTACGTGCCTGAGAGAGTCCAAGTAGCTTTCCAGATCTATCCTGTAGATCTTTATTCCTAGAATAAAGGCTGCTTCTCCCAGATCTTTCGTGGAGAATTTTAATGAAAGCCAAGCTTTCACGCGATGTTAACATGGGAATGTCATTGCCCATAAGCAATACATCGTCAACATAAGAGACAATGAATGTCAGTGCGCTCCCACTAACCTTCTTATATACACAAGGATCATCCTCGTTTTGAATGAAATCATATTCTTTTATGATCTCATCAAAACGTTGGTTCCAAGACCGCGATGCTTGCTTCAGTCCATAAATGGACCGATTTAACTTACAAACTTTGTTTGCAAGTTTAGGCACGATAAAACTGTCAGGCTGTTGCATATAAACATCCTCCAAAAGGTTTCCATTAAGGAAAGCGGTTTTAACGTCCATCTGCCATATCTCGTAATCAAAATATGCAGCAATAGCAAGCATTATCCGAATGGATTTAATCATGGCAACGGGTGAGAAAGTTTCGTCGTAATCAACACCATGTCGTTGACGATACCCCTTCGCTACAAGCCTAGCTTTGTATGTTTGTACGTTGCCTTCCATGTCGGTCTTCTTCTTGAAGATCCATTTGCATCCAATAGGCTTTACGCCTTCTGGTGCATCAACCAGTGTCCAAACTTGGTTGGTGTACATGGAATCCATTTCGGACTTCATGGCCTCTTGCCACAAAACGGAATCGATATCTTGTATCGCTTCCTCATACGTAGCCGGTTCGTCATCCTCAATGAGATTAATATCTACATGAGGTGAGATCAGAAACCCATACCTCTCAGGTTGGTTCCTGACTCTCTCCGACCTACGCGGTCCTTGTGTAATAGAAGATTGTGGTACAGTCTCATCCCGGATGGAATGTTCTTGTTCCGTGAGGATTCTATGCCAGGAATAGTATCACTCCTATTTTCATCGAGTTCTACTTTCCTCCCACTTACCACTGTATTTAGGAATTCCTTCTCAAGGAAAACCGCATGTAGAGCAACAAATACTTTGTTCTCTCGTGGGTGATAGAAGTAATATCCTTTGGTTTCCCTAGGATATCCTACGAATAGGCATTTATTCGATTTGGGCTCAAGTTTGGTACCTTCCAAACGTTTGACGTATGCCCAGCATCCCCAAATCTTTAGGAATGAGAAACTCGGTTTCGTTCCTGTCCATATCTCATATGGTGTCTGTTGTACAGACTTTGACGGAACCTTATTTAAAATAAGAACTGCACTATTTAATGCATATCCCCAGAAGGAAATAGGTAGCTCAGTGCGACTCATCATAGACCTTACCATGTCCAACAGAGTTCGGTTTCTCCGTTCGGATACACCATTTAATTGCGATGTTCCAGGAGGAGTCTACTGTGAAAGAATACCATATTCTTTCAAGTAATCTAGAAATTCATTGCTCAAGTATTCGCCACCACGGTCCGACCGTAATGTCTTTATACTCTTGTCGGTCTGTTTTTCAACTTCGTGTCGAAACTCTTTGAACTTCTCAAAAGTTTTCGACTTGTGTCTCATAAGATACACATAACCATAACGCGATGCATCATCCGTAAAGGTTGAAGTATTCGAATCCACCTCTAGCCTGGCTAGACATAGGCCCACAAACGTCACTATGAACGAGGGCTAACAGTTCGGTGGCGCGTATACCTTTACCGCTAAAAGGTGATTTAGGCATTTTGCCTAATAAGCAATATTCGCAGACGTCATATGAATTTGTATCAAATCCGTCCAAGTACCCACTCTTTGAAAGTGTGGATATGCAAGTCTTGTTAACGTGTCCCAGACGATAGTGCCACATGTAAGTTTCATCTTTGTTACTTAGTTTGAGCCTTTTGTTTGTTACATTATATGTTTGAGATTGATTTATATTCAAAATATAAAGACCATTATTAGCATCAGCTGAACATATCTCAAAATAATCTTTATAAACAAAACACCCAGGGTTTCGAAATACAAAAGTGTACCCGCATTTGGTCAAACAAGATACAGAGATAATATTCCTAGTCAAACTAGGTACATACTAACAGTCTGATAGTTTAAGTACATGTCCCGAAAGCAGTTCTAAAATAAAAGTGCCCCCGGCCAAAACAGCAATAGGTGTCCCATTTCCATCACGCAGATCAATCTCTCCTGAAGCCAGTCTCTTGCTAATCTGCAGATCCTGCACATCAGAACATATGTGAGTACCACAACCAGAATCAAAAATCCAATTTTTAAAACTAGAAGTAGCCATGTTTATTTCAATAACAAACATATGAGGCCGGTGCCTGCCCGCCTTTATCTCCTTCTGAAGCGCCTTGTACTCGCGGCAGTCACGCTTCCAGTGACTCCGCTTGCCGCACTGTAGGCAAACATCCTGAGATTTGTCCTTTGGCTTCCCAGAAGCCTTTGACGTTTTGGCCTTGCCCCTTTTGATATGTTCTTCTTTTGCACACCTCCAGTTGCCTTGGGCCCAGCCCTAGGTCCATGAGATGTCGATGCAAAGTGCGCCTCGCGCTTATTGCCTTTATGAAGCTCCTTTTCAGCCTCCTTGAGAGTTGACAGTAACTCTCTAAGAGTATCACTGGTTTCATCAAATTATAATTTATGATGAACTATCCAATGAATCGGGGAGAGATTGTAGGATCATATCCACAGTAATCTCTGCCTCAAAGACTATCCCCATTTGGCCAGCTCATCGATGTCAGCAATCATCTGTGCCACGTGGGACTCAAGACATGCCTTCTGTCATGCGTGAGCGAAAGAGCTTCTTCACTAACTCGTACCTCTGCATCCTCTTATTAGAGCGATGCAGATCTTGCAACCTCGCTAACATATTATAAGGATCCAAGTCTCTATTTTGTCTACGAAAGTACTGAGTCATCGAAGCAAGCATAATGGACTGAGTTATGTCACAATCATCGCTGTGAGTCCTCCAAAGATCCAGCTCAAGTGTCTCATTCGGTCCGGGCTTAGGCCCAAGAGGACTTTGTAAAGTATACAACAGCCTCTCTGAACCTAGGACAATCCTGAGGTTCATTTCCCAATCTGCAAAATTCGTGCCCTTGAAGACATTTTCTCCCATGATAATGTCGCGGACATTTCATTTGCCTGTCATCTTGACTACAATAGTCCAACTATCTAGTCAACGATAATGGGTACAGTCTAACTGTTACATAGAAAAATAACAATATATTAGTCCAACTAATAAAGTAATTTTGACAAAATTATTTCAAAGCGCGTAAAGCTAAGTATCTGAATGAAATTGCAAATTCAATATTAGCCTCCCACTATTTTTCGGCGAGCCTCTAACCCTCTGTCGAGTACTCGGGAAACATAGTTTCCTAGTGGGCTAGGATCCCGTTAAATAACATACAACCTTGACTTTGGCCAACAAGCTATATGAAACTTAACTATGTATATCTCGAAGATCAATTGGATCTCATCCAATTCCTAGATCCGGTAGGTGGACATCCAAGTCCGAAACATATATACATTATATATGCCAATATATCCAATATATTTTCCTAACCTTTTTCCTCTGAATCAACTAAGCCTTGGCTTTGGCACAACAAACTTAATGATTCCAGTTAAGTGGGACCCATTGACATGGAAAGCTTCGTAATCAATGTCGATGGACAAGAAGTGATCTTGACTTTGGCCAACAAATCACAACTTGGACAAGACACCGATATAGAACAAAACTTTCATGATTCAAACACATCCGCAATTGACAAAGGTCTTGACTTTGGCCAACAAACAATGCCAACTTTGGATCTTGAGTAAGAATCACTCAACGGAAGAAAAAACGCTTAATATATTTTTGAGGGTTTTTCGCTTAAATTGGCATCCAATTTATTATCTTTGATTAGGTCTCATCATATACCCTTAAGCATGCTTCTAAAACATCATAAGGCGCAAAAGAAAATTAATAACGATATGCGGATGGATATTTAAACAGATTGTTCTTAGAACAAATCGCTCCATTTCCTCTCCCCGACTAGAACTATTCTAACTCCTACCCTTTTACAAAATACAATAAAGAAACCTCATTTGCATTGAGGGGAATATGTGAGAAGAGAATTACAAGGAGTAAAGAGATTAAAGGCTGGACACGCAGGCCCAATTTAATAAATTCTAAACTTATTGCAATTTCCAAAATTGCCCTTGCCCTTCTAATATCCATCCGATATACATTATTCATACATCACATTTATGTATACAATCAAAACATGTTATTAAATCAATCTAATCCAATTAATTAATCTTTGATTAATGACCATCCAATGTTCAAACAATGATTTGATTTGCGCGAGTCCAACTCGTTTAAGAATAAATACTTTTGAGTACATATTCTTGAATTATATCGAACTACAACTTAAATCCAATTTATTTGTATTCAATACTAATTCTAATTTAATTCCAAATTAAATATTTACACTTACATAGTTGCCTTAAAGACTTGGATTCCAAATCCAATCTTGATGGGTCTCAAAGGCCCAATAACATCCAATGTCATTTTAATTAAAGTCCAATGGGCTTTTAATTGATTCTTAAGGCATGGGCTTTGGCCATAATGGATCAAACCCAAAATTCCAAGGCCCAATAGGAATCACCCTATTGCCATCAAATCAATTTAGGCCAATTAGGCCCAATCAAATTCTTTAAAGGGCCAAGTGATGTATTTGGACTTCATGGAATTGGTTTTGGGCCCAATTGGATCCAATCCAAAAGTCCAAAACCAAACTTGGTCAAACCAAGCCCATTATGCCCAAATACACACTTTTAGCCCAATTCATTTTAAAGGCATATTATCATAATTATAAATATTCCAAATATCACAATTATTTTAATTAAAGTGTATTAGCCATAATTAATTAATTAAACTCAATATTTCCAAAAATCAATTAACTTAATTAATCATGCTTGAACTAATAATTCATGCTTAACATAAAATCAAGCAAAACACATCATTGCATGCTTGAGACATATTGAAGCCTAATAACATCATTTCATGCTCAACATGCACTTTGATTTTAACATGAACATTATAGACATTGATTCTAATCAAATTAAACCAACTATCATCATTTAAACATGCATCTAAACATATTATTTCATGTTACAAAAAATAAAAAACTGTAGTGCATGGACAAGGACCATTCGGCCAAGCTTAGATTTTTTTATTTTTTATTCTTTTGATTTATTTCAAATATAATCATGCATAACTCTAAGTTATCATGTTTTAAACATACTCAAAGCATCAATTTCAAAAAATCATGCTCAAAATATAAAAGCCCCAAATTTTTAGGTTCAAGAACCCTAGAAATTATCATGCTTAAATTAGGCTCGATACCATTGTTAGTGTTCCTAGAACATTCATAGGATCTAATAAGCATGAAAAACAATTGATATGATCATTATAAGTGCGGAATAAACTTACAATGAGTGATAGAGCTTTAAAAAATTTTGAGAGCAAGATCTCCAAGATCCAACCTTTTGGATGATTCCAAGCTTTTGAGTAGTTTCCCTATCACCTTTGTTCACTTCCAAAGTGCTAGCTTTTTGTTGATTTGAAAACAAAACCAAGAGAGAGGAGATGTGATTTTCGGCCAAGCCTTAGAGCTTTTAGGGTTTCAAGTTTTCAATTTGTTAAGTGTTACAAAAGTGTAGAATGCCTTTTGTTATTTACCTTTAGGTGAAACCATTTCACCTTTTACCCTAAACAAGGTAGATTGGGGTAAATGGTTTTCAAAACGTAAACATGTAGCTGTGTGGTGGGAACACCTACCACACTGGGCTCCAAATATTTGAATTCGAAATTCAAATATCTCTACGAACATTTACCGCGGCTCGGTTCCGTTTAATCCGATTAAACGAACCTACGTCGCTAAATAATTAAATCTAATTTAATTAAATAACGATGTCTCGCAAATATATTATGAACGTCGTTCACGAACTAATTCTAAATTATTTCGTTCATTCGTATTAAAGTCCGACTTTAATCTCGTAATGAAATCCAATTATTTTAATATATCTGATATATTAATTTTAGCCCATTTTAATAAATTAAATAAAAAAATCAAATTTAACTATTAAATTTATTTTACCGATTAATTCCAATTAATCGCGTTCTTTCTCTACTGAACACATTTAATCCCAGATTAAATAAAGCCCTTATTAATCCCTGATTTTATTTTTCTCTCTCTAAATTAATCCCAGGTTAATTCTAATTTTAAGTCACTGTCATCGGTGAATCTTGGGAAGCGACCCAAGAGATCTCTGGATATGTTGGCAGTAAATCTGGTTATCGGACTATCCGATAAAGTGAGTACCTCGTACCACGTGCTTACCGATTTACAAGACATGGTTGGCTTCTAGCAAAGCACCGTGCCTACCTAATTCTCCCGAAATATTCTTACTGGAATATATAATCTATGTCAGGCGTAGAATACCTAGTATCTCATTTTGTAATCCAGTATCAGATGTCACGTGCTAGGCCTGAGGCTGGAATAGTGCCTGCCCCGTACGAAGCACATATCGGATATCAAACAACTACTCTCTTTGAATCGGATAATCATGACCTTGTCACATTATCCCGATGGTTGCAACACAATAGAGAACGAGTTATGAATCCTTGCGTGATCATCATCTCCATATGTCTGGAGTTATACTTCCGTCTTGACATCACATCCAATACACTACGATTCTCGATAAACCCAATAGAGGCATTCACAGAACCTGTTAAAGCCCTGGACGACTAAAACCAAAGTTTACCGATTGTCGCAAGTATTAGCGATGTAAATCTCAGGTTAAGACCAAATACATCTACCCTGACGCGGACTCTCATAGACACATATACATACTACCAATGGGATTGCGCGGGGTCTATCCAGAGCGAAGCTGTTTTCCGTACCATCGGTAAAACACAACCTCATATCGCACTTGCATAAGTATCCTATACTTAAACATATGAGAATGATACCGTTATGCCCTCACAACGCGCACAAGTGCAATACTAGTCTATTCCGCATTATCGATGTCTAGTCTCGATAATACTACGACTAGGGATATTTAATTATTAAACCTTTATGGATTGATACTGTCTCATATCATCTCAATTCGGAACTAATCATATGGACTTTTACCATTTATATATCAAAGTAAATAAATTACGAAATGATAAAAGGCAATTTCAATACTACATAGTCAATTTTGTACAAAAACACAATGTCTTTTACAAACAGTGACGCTATGGGTCATAATTGTCTAACATTACTGTGAGGTGGTCTATTCCCGAACTGTTACTCTGAGGTGGTCTATTCCCGAACTATTACTCTGAGGTGGTCCATTCCTGAAATGTTACTGTGACGTAGTCCATTTCCAGAACCGTTACTGTGAGGTGGTCCATTCCCGAACCATTACTGTCTGACAAAATGGGTAGGCTGGTCACCCCCAGACTTGGTTTATCTTTTTGCTCTTTGCTGCTTTCATTGGGCCAGGATAAGTCACCTGCTGTGACATTGCATACCAATCATACTACATTGCCTTTTTACAAGATAATCCTGATGGTTACACATATTTTCGTCCTCAAAGGATGCCTAGTGTCGAAACCAGAGAACCTTCAAAGTACTCGATACAACTCGAATCTGATTGTTTGAATACATAATCTGAACTAGACTCCAAGTGTGTGTGTGCCAAGGTTCTTTCGCAGCTTAATCCTTAAGTAAGCCAACTCGATGATTTCGTTTCAAAGAATGGGATCAGTGGGTCTAACCAACCTAGATGTCTTGATCATACTATGTAATTACTTCCTCGTACTCAACATGATATGGTTTTCTTCTTCTTTTCTTTCATCTCTTCATTTTACATTTTTTTTCTTTTTTCTTTTTTTCAACACACATACCCTTTAAGGTAGCATTTCTCCTCATGGTGATCCTAATACTCGCCCATGGGTAGCTTCACGCTTATCGGTTGTAGGTGGTTTATTTTTCCTCTTCAGAGACTTTTTCTTCGTTTCCAACCATATCACATGTCGTAACACACGTAAATCAGGATAGACATCTAAGAAAACGGTCATTAACCAATCCGTCATCTCCTCAACTAGTCATCTTACCGACTACTCAAGCTTATACTACTAAGATCCCGTAATTAAGTGCCCGCGAGTCTAGTTGAGACCAACAACTTAGAATAACGAATGAGAGCACATCTTGCATTTATCATTTCTAAGGTTTCACCCTATAGCAAACAATTCTTCCTTTCAACTGCTGATAGTACGGGCTTCATCTCCTGGGATCCATTCCCGAAGACTGTTGATGATGTGGGCCTCAACCTTGGGATTCATTCCCGAAACTGATACTGATATTGGCCTCAACCCTGGCATTCATCCCCGAAACTGATACTGATGCTATGTTGCTGATTCTGGTTGGCTTACATTTGCGGCTTTCTCCTTCTTTTTGAAACCTGTGAATACAAAACACAAAAAAAATGCAAGTACGTTATGTGTGTGTATGCATGCATGAATGAATTTCCTATTCCGTTGGGTTAGGTCTTCTTCCAGTTCTCCCAGTGACCGTTCGATCTTCTCTTCCTCAGGTAAAATATTATTTTAATCTGTCCACGTTGACTGGCTCGGTGAACTCGTTCCCTTCTAAGTCTGACAGTCTCACTGCCCCGTTTCCCATCACTTTCTAGACTATGTAGGGTCCTTCCCAGTTGGGTCTGAACTTTCCTCTCAGGTCTGTCGTCGACGTCTTTGACTTCTTGAGTACCCTATCACCCTTTTTAATCTTAGTAGGACGCACCTTCTTGTTAAATGCTCGAGCCAACCTCTTCTAGTATAACTGTATATGATGTAAATATTTCACCTCTTCTCATCGAGCAATGCCAACTGTTCAAATCTCTGTGAGGCCCATTCTCTCTCAGGCAACTCTGCCTCTACTAATACCCGCATGGACTTTATCTCAACTTCCACCAGCAGTAATGCTTCCATCCCGTAGACCAAAGAGTCAGGTGTGGCTCTTGTTGCTGTTCTCACAGAAGTTCTATACCCCCACAGGGCGTACGGTAGTTTGTCAGCCCAATTTTTATAGTTCTCTGTCATCTGGGCTAGTATCCTCTTTATTGTCGTATTGGCTGTCTCGACTGCCTCATTTGCTTGTGGTCTGTAAGATGACGACTTGTGATGTGCTATCCCATACTTCTATAGCATTACCTTCGTTTCTCCTTGAAACTGGTCTCATTTGTCTATTACTACGTGATGCGGTATTTTTATATCGACATATGAGGTTCCGGGCTATGAACTTTACCATCTGCTTTGCTGTGACGTTATAAAATGACTCAGCTTCCACCCACTTCGAAAAGTAGTCTACTGCCACTACTATAAAGTGATGTCCATTTGATTCGTGCGGTCGAATTTCTCCGATCATGTTAATTCCCCAGCTGAGAAAGGCCACGACTCTGACAGCCCGTGCAACTCTGTGTGAGGCAAATGGTTCAAGTTACTGTACACTTGACAATCATGACAATTTTTACCAGCTTTGTACAGTCAGCTTCCATGGTCGACCAGTGGAAACTTTGTCTCACTATCTTGCGGGACAAGTTCAATCCGTTCATGTGCGGTCCACATACTCCGATGTGTACATCTTCCATCACTTTATGAGCCTCTTCCTTCCTCAGACACTTCAGCTAGATGCCATTTGATTGTCTCTTGTATAGTTCTCCTTTAAAACTCACATACTGAGAAGCTAACTTCTGAATGGTTATCATGTCTTTCCTACTTGCTTCTTCTGGGAATTCCCCCCGTTCCAGATATCTCTGAATATCGTATTACCAAGGTTTTCCATCGTCGACCTCTACTTCTAATATCCTTTCTATCTCGTAGACGGGTCTGCTGGTTGTTATCAACACTAGAGGTCTCATCACCAACTTCTCTAGATTTTCCCAAGTTGTGGCTAGTGTAGCTAACACGTTGGCCATTTAGTTCTCTTCTCGTGGCAAGTGCTGTAACTTACAATCGGGGAGGGCCTGTGCTAGACTCTTGAGGTGGAATAAGTAGGGTTTTAATCGTTCTTCCTTCAATTCCCATTCTCCTAGCATCTTTCGGACTACCAACATCGAGTCTCTGTAAACTTCAACGTTCTTAGCCTTCAAGGTTATCAATGCCGTCAGTCTGAAGGCACACGCTTCATACTCAGCCATGTTGTTGGTTACTCCGAATGTCAACCTCTTGGCCATAGGCAATGTTTCTCCTTCGAGGGTTACTATCACAATCCTTATTCCGGCTCCTTTACAGTTTACTGGTCCGTCAAGGTATATATTCCATCCTTGGACCGTTATTGCCTGGATCTCCTCATTTGGGAATTCAAACTTGTATTGGTCTCCCTCTATAGGTTGTAGTGCCAGAAACTCTTCTACGGCTCGACTTTTATTACTTTAGAAGTGAGGTACTCAATATCAAACTCTGTCAGCAACACCAACCATCTGCCTAACTTCTCTACTAGCGTAGGCACCGAATGTAGATACTTCAAGCGATTCTCCTTTGTTACCACTTGGATCTTGTACGATTAAAAGTAATGACGCAATTTTAAGAATGCCCACACTACTGCCAAATATATCTTCTCTACTTTTTGATAGCGGGCTTCGTAAGGAAGCATCTTCTTACTAAGGTAGTAGACTACATGCTCTACCCCCGTCTCATCTGCTTGTACTATCATCACCCCCAGTGCTTCGGGTTTTATGGCTAAATACAGTACCAAGGGTTTGCCCGGTCTCGGAGGTTTCAAGACAGGAGGTTTTACCAAGTATTTCTTGATCTTATCGAAGGCTACTTGGCATTGTTCATTCCACTTCACTGGTTGGTCCTTCCTCATCAGCTTGAAGATAGGCTTGCATACTAACGTTAGCTTGGCGATGAACCAACTGATGTACTGAATTTTCCCGAGGAATGCTCTAACTTCTTTCTCTATCTTCGGTGCAGGCATCTCGGTAATCGCCTTGATCTTCTCAATGTCTATTTCTATTCCTCATATTCCCACAGTGTGCCCTAGCAGCTTGCCTGACGTTACCCCGAACACACACTTCTTGGGATTTAGTCGCATGTTGTATTTGTCAACTGGTTGAAGGAACTTCTCTAGTGCTTCTATATGTCCGCTTCTTGTCTCCGATTTCACCATCATGTCATCCATATAGACTGCAATCTCCTTATGTATCAAGTCGAGGAATAATGTAGTGGCCATCTGTTGGTAAGTAGCTCCTACATTCTTAAGTCCAAATGGCATTACCTTGTAGCAATACGTACCATATTCCATGACGAAGGAAGTCTTATGCTTATCTTCTTCATCCACAAGAACTTGATTATATCCGGAGAACCCATCTATGAACTAGTACATGGCAGATAAAGCCGCACTAACAACTAGCACATCTATATGGGGTAAGGGAAAATCATCCTTTAGGAAAGCTTTGTTAATGTCTCGGTAATCCACACACATTCTGACCTTCCCATCTTTCTTCGGTACCGGCACAATGTTTGCCAACCACCCGGGGTAATTCACTACTTCTAGAAATCTCATATCTATTTGTTTCTTGACTTCTTCTCTAACTTTCACGGCCCACTCAGGTCTCATCCTTCGAAGCTTCTGCTTCACCGGCCTCATGTTTGGATAAGTCGGTATCGTGTGTTGGGCGATACTTCTATCCACTCCGAGCATGTCCTCATAGGACCAAACAAAAAACTTTAGCATATTTGACTAACATCTCCTCTAATTTCTTCCACTCCTCATAGGTAACCTGACTTGCAATTAAGACCTCCTTGGGGCTTTTAAGCGTACCAAGGTTAAATGTGTTTGTTTTGCTTGATTTGATGTCAAATATACTCAAGTCATGCAAATTGAAATGAAGAGACTCAGGTAAGTAAGCGAAATGAATGTCTTTATTATTAGTGAATGTAGAAGTACATTCAAATAAATCAGAGAGATAAATATCTTCATCATCCACAGACGTTTCATCCTCTACAGCCGAGTTTCCTTCAGTCTCCTTGCTCCCCTCGAGAGTCAGGCTCTCCAGCTATATTAACTCCTCCTCTCACTTGTCTTCCCCTTTTGCAGGTTCTTCTGCCAGCAGTTTCTTACCCATCAAATCCTGGAATATCTCAAATCCTGGTACCATGATCCCGTTGACTTCCACTGGTTCAGGCTCTCCTTGATACCCTGTTGCTTTCACGAAGTATTCTGTCAGCTTCAATCCTTTCTTCTTAGTCTTCGGCTTATCCTCATAGGACTTATATCCTAGTCCTCTCCTAGTGGTATATCCCTTGAAGTTGGGCAATGCTCCTCCAACACCCGAACCTATGCCCGGCTCGAACTTCATCTTCTCCATGATCCTAGCCACATTAGAATCCACCCACTCCTCAAGGGGTTACCGATACTTGGAACCTCGTGAAAGGTTGTATTTCCAAGGTGGCCACAACATTGTCTACCTCAGCTCTAATAGTGACAATCTCTCCCTCATATGGAAACTTAATGACCTGATGTAAAGTGGAGGGCACGCCCCCAAGCTTGTGAAACCATGGTCTCCCCAATAGCAAAGCAAAAGTGGCCAGGATATCAAGCACCGTGAACTCAACCTCATCCTCAATTGTGCCCACTTTGACCATTGCAGCAAACGTGCCCTCAACTCCTCACTTGCTATCATCATATGCCTTGATGATCATATTCGAGGGACACAAATCTGTCGTTTTCATACCTAACCTTGACAAGATCTTCAAAGGGCACACTTTGATAGATGAGCCATCATCCATCATTACACAAGATGTCTTTTTACCCTCACTTCAGCTCTTATGAACAGTGGCCTATTGTGATTCCTTCCCTCCGCCAAAAGTTCCTACTAAGAAAAAGTTATCACTTACAAAGCTTTCTTCTGAACCGATCCTACAAACATTGTAGGGTTGCCATCCTGCGGCACTATTATCTTGCTCAAGGCTTCAACCATGGCACGACTGTTCTCCTACGATGCACACAACAACTCCTAGATGCTCACCTGTGCTCGTGTCTTCTTCAACTGACGCAGCAGTACATCTCCTTCAGCAATGTCTATGTTCTCTGCCACTTCTCTACCTTCTGCCAATACTTCTTTGCCTTTCTCTACTGTATCACTGTAAAAACACCCACTACATGTCATTCTTTTCACTTCCTCCTCATCACTGCTTGAGAAATCCTTCCAGAAATTCTTCCCCTGTTCTGTTTCATCATCACTACTATTATCACATATCCCCAGGCAAAAGGCTTGGTGGTCAAAGGTTTGGAGGACAAGGTGTTGGTTTCTATGATTAGTCCCAAGATCATAATGAACAATAAAATGTGAATGAATAATGAAGAAGTATGGCGGAAACACACTTACATCGATCGGTTCAAAGATTTATTAATGAACAAAACTCTCCTCCTCCAAGACTCCAAGATTCGGCCAAGATAAAGTAGAAGCTCCAAGCTTTGTTTTGATTTTTCCAAGCCCTTGGATAGGTTTCCCTATCACCTCTTGATGATTCTTGAAGTGTGCTAGCCCTTAGTGAATTTTTACAACAAAAACTTCACACTTTTCTTCACAAATTTTGGCTAAGAAATGAAGAAAATTGGGAGAGGAAATGACTTCACAGCTCACGGCAATTTAGGAGAGAAAGGAAGTTATGTATTTGATTTTTCAAAATCAATTATATTTGTTTCAAAAACAATAATAATTGATATACCAAACCTTGGTTGGTAAAAGTCAATCAACATACTTTAACTTGGAGTGTTTTACACTCTTCACCAACAACCACACCTAAACACATCAAACTAAAGTGTAAAGTGACATATGATGTGATGGTTGATGTGACATGTGGGCCCCACTCGATTCCGAATACGAGTGGGCCCACAAATACTCCGGGCTCGGGTTCGCTAATTCTGAATTAACGAACTTCCATCGCGACGTAATTTAAATCAAATTTAATCAAATAATTATGCCTACCAAAATTACTATTCACGTCGCTAACGAATTAATTCTAAACTAACTCATTTGCCCGAATTAAAATATAATTTTAATTCCGTGTCGAAATCGAATTTTGTTTAATATATCGAATATATTATTTTAACGATTAATTCCAAACTAATCTTTCTCTCTCTTCCAATAGTGCTTTATCCAAGATAAAGTCTCTCTGCAATTAATCCCAGATTAATTAAGTTCGAATCATACGTCATTGGTGAATCTTCGGGAAGCGACCCAAGAGATCTATGGATATGTTGGCAGTAAATCCGATCGTTGGACTACCCGAACACATACATACCTCGTACTACATTTTTACAGATTTACGAGACGAGGTTGGCTTCTAGCAAAGCGCCATGCCTACCCAATTCTCCAGAAATATTCTTAATGGAATATATGATCTATATCAGGCGTAGTATACCGTAGTATTACGTATTGCGATCCAGTATCTGATGTCACGTGCAAGGCTTGAGGCTGGAATAGTGTCTGCCCCGTACGAAGCACATATCGGATATCTAGCAACTAGTCTCTTTGAATCGGATAATCATGACCTTGTCATATTATCCCGATGGTTGCAACACAATAGAGAACCAGTTCTGAATCCCTGCGTGATCATCATCTCCATATGTCTGAAGTGATACTTCAGTCTTGACATCACATCCAATACTCTACGATTCCCAATAAACCTAGCAGAGGCTTACACAGAACCTATTAAAGCCCTGGACGACCAAACCCAAAGTTTACCGATTGTCACAAGTACTAGCGACGCAAGTCTCAGGATAAGACCAAATACACCTACCCTGAAGCAGACTCCCATAGACACATATACATACTACCAATGGGATTCAGCGGGGTCTATCCAGAGCGAAGCTGTTTTCCGTACCATCGGTAAAACATAACCTCCTATCGCACTTGCATAAGTATCATATACTTAAACATAAGAGAACTATGTCGTTATGCCCTCACAATGCGCATAAGTGCAATACTAGTCTATTCTGCATTATCAATGTCCAATCTCGATAATACTACGACTAGGGATATTTAATGATTAAACCTGTATGGATTGATACTGTCTCATATCATCTCAATTCGGAACTAATCATAAGGACTTTTACCATTTATATATATCAAAGTAAATGAATTATAAAATGGTAAAAGGCAATTTCATTATAACATAGTTAATTTTGTACAAAAACACAATGTCTTTTATAAACAGTGACGCTATGGGTCATAACTGTCCAACAATCTCCCATTTGGCCTATAGCCAGTCACTCAAGCATCTAATACCTGAACTATGTACATGTCGCTCAAACTTTTGCTGAGGAATCGCTTTCATCAGCGGATCTTCCATGTTGTCATCTGATGCGACCTTCTCGATCTTCGCCATGATGTATGATCTCACATATCAGATGGAAATGTCAATGAACATGCTTGGATCGTTGATGAGACCGTGGTTCCTTAGCCTGCGCTATAGCCCCGTTATTGTCACAATACAATGGAATGGCCTCATCTGCTAACGGAACTACTCCTAATCCAATTAAGAATTTTCGGATCCAAACTGCTTCCTTTGCTGCTTAGCTGCAGCAATGTACTCTACTTCTGTTGTTGAATCGGCAACAGTCTCTTGCTTGGAAGATTTCCAGCTCACTGCTTCATTATTCAAACAAAATATGTACCCGGATTTCGACTTACAGTCGTCTTTGTCGGTTTGGAAACTTGCATCGGTATACCCAGTTACCTCAAGTTCTCATTCTCCATAGATTAAGAAAGCATCCTTAGTTCGTCTAAGATACTTTAGGATATTCTTAACCGCCATCAAGTTACCTAAACCTGGATCAGCCTGATAGCGACTACACATGCTCAAAGCATAGGAGATATCAGGTCACGTACATATCATAGCATACATGATCGATTCGACTGCCGAGGTGAACGGTATCCGACTCATGTTGTCTCTCTCATCTTGAGTTTTAGGACATATGTCCTTAGATAGATAGACACCATGTGACACTGGCAACAGTCCCCTCTTGGACTGATTCATGTTGAATCTCTTCAACACTCTGTCAATGTACGTACTCTGGGAGAGTCTAAGCAGCTTTCTAGATCTATCCCGGTAGATCTTTATTTCCAGAATAAAGGCTGCTTCTCCCAGATCTTTCATGGAGAATTTCAATGAAAGCCAAGCTTTCACAGACGTTAGCATGGGAATGTCATTGCCTATAAGCAATACATTGTCAACATAAAGGACAATAAAAGTCAATGCTCTCCCACTAACCTTCTTATATACCAAGGATCATCTTCGTTTTGAATGAAATCATATTTTTTATAATCTCATCAAAATGTTGGTTCCATGACCTCGATGCTTGCTTCAGTCCATAAATGGACCGATTTATCTTACAAACCTTGTTTGCAAGTCTTGGCACGATAAAACCATCAGGTTGTTGCATATAAACATCCTCCAAAAGGTTTCTGTTAAGGAAAGTGGTTTTAACGTCCATCTACCATATCTCGTAATCGAAATATACATCAATTACAAGCATTATCCGAATGGATTTAATCATGGCAATGGGTGAGAAAGTTTTATCATAATCGACACCATATCGTTGACAATACCCCTTCACTACAAGCCTTGATTTGTACGTTTGTACGTTGCCTTCCATGTCGGTCTTCTTCTTGAAGACCCATTTGCATCCAATAGGCTTTACACCTTCTGGTGCATCAACCAGTGTCCAAACTTGGTTGGTGTACATGGAATCCATTTCGGACTTCATGGCTTCTTGCCATAAAGCGGAATCGATATCTTGTATCGCTTCCTCATAAGTAGTCGATTCGTCATCCTCAATGAGATTGATATCTACATGAGGTGAGATCAGAAACCATACCTCTCAAGTTGTTTCCTGACTCTCTCCGACCTATGCGGTCCTTGTGTAATAGAAGATTGTGGTACAGTCTCATCCCGGATGGACTGTTCTTGTTCCGTTGAGGATTCTATGCCATGAACAGTATCATTTTGATTTTCATCGAATTCTACTTTCCTCCCACTAATCACTGTATTTAGGAATTCCTTCTCAAGGAAAACCGCATGTAGAGAAACAAATACTTTGTTCTCTCGTGGGTGATAGAAGTAATATCTTTAGTTTCCCTAGGATATCCTACGAATAGGCATTTATCCGATTGGGCTCAAGTTTGGTACCTTCCAAATGTTTGACGTATGCCCAGCATCCCCAAATCTTCAGGAATGAGAAACTCGGTTTTTTTCCTGTCCATATCTCATACGGAGTCTGTTGAATAGACTTTGACGGAACCTTATTCAAAATAAGAATTGCACTGTTTAATGCATATCCCCAGAAGGAAATAGGTAGCTCAGTGCGACTCATCATAAACCTAACCATGTCCAATAAAGTTCGGTTTCTCTGTTCAGACACACCGTTTAATTGCGGTATTCCAGGAGGAGTCCACTGTGAAAGAATACCATATTCTTTCAGGTAATCTAGAAACTCATTGCTCAAGTATTCACCACCACGGTCCGACCGTAATGTCTTAATACGCTTGCCGGTCTATTTTTCAACTTCGTGTCGAAACTCTTTGAATTTCTCAAAAGTTTCCGACTTGTGTCTCATAAGATACACATAACCATAACGTGATGCAGCATCTGTACAGGTTACGAAGTATTCGTATCCACCTCTAGCCTGGCTAGACATGGGCCCATATACGTCACTATGAATGAGGGCTAACAGTTCGGTGGCGACGTTAACCTTTACCGCTAAAAGGTGATTTAGGCATTTTGCCTAATAAGCAAGATTCGCAGACGTCATATGAATTTGGATCAAATCCGTCAAGTACCCACTCTTCGAAAGTGTGATAGCGTGCGAGTCTGGTTTATGTGTCCCAGTTGACAGTGCCACATATAAGTTTCATCTTTGTTTCTCATTTTGAGTCTTTTGTTGGTTATATATATGTTGGAGATAGATTTATATTCAAAATATAAAGATCATT
This sequence comes from Zanthoxylum bungeanum, assembly GCA_019454045.1. NCBI lineage: Eukaryota > Viridiplantae > Streptophyta > Magnoliopsida > Sapindales > Rutaceae > Zanthoxylum > Zanthoxylum bungeanum. The sequence continues at coordinate 27,190 of SKCR01049268.1, forward strand.
ATTTGCAACAGCAGTGTAAATTTCTACATCATTGTTATATAAGTAACACCGAGTGTTCCGAAATACAAAAGTATACCCATATTAGGTTAATATAGATACAGATATTATATTCCTAGTCAAACTAGGTACATAGTAACAGTCATTTAGTTCAAGTACATGCTCCGAATGCAGTTCCAAAAGAAAAGTGCCCACGGCCAAAACAGCAACAGATGTCCCATTTCCAACAAGCAGATCAATCTACCATGAAGCTAGTCTCCTGCTAATCTGCAGATCCGCACATCAGTACATTATGAGTACCACAACCAGAATCAAAAATCCAATTTTTTTTAAAACTAGAAGTAGTCATGTTTATTTCAATAACAAACATACCTGAGGCCAGTGCCTTGCCCCCTATCTCTTCTGAAGCGCCTTGTGCTCGCAGCAATCACGCTTCCAGTGACCTCGCTTGCCGCACTGGAGGCAAAACATCCTGAGATTTGTCTATAGGCTTCCCGGAAGCATTTGACGATTTGGCATTGCCCTTTCTTTTATGCTTCTTCTTCTTCACACTCTAGTTGCCTTGGGCCCAGCCCTCGGTTGTTGAGTTCTAATTAAGGTCCCAAAATCAACAAATCAAGCAAGAAAAAATGCATATGAACACATCAAAGGAGTAAGGCGGAAACATAACTCACATTGAACGGTTTTGATGAAATGAAGAACATGGTTTTTTGGCTCCCTCCAAGCTCGGCAATGGCTTCTGGAACTGCAGTGAACGCACGGTTGGGGCTGTAAAAGTCTCCTCCATTTTCGGCCATTGAAGACTCCATTGAAGCTCCAAGCTTCAAGCTTTCCAAGCTCATGAAGACACTTCCCTATCACCTATGTATTCCTCAAGAGTGTGCTAGCACATAGATCTTGCAACAAGATCCAAAAGCTTCTCCATTTTGTGTGAAAAACAAAAAAAATGGAGATGAAAATCGGTCAAGGAGACCGTGAGAAGAGAAAACATTTTGGCTCCATTTTTGCCAAAACCGTGAATGATGAAACAAGAGAGAGAAAAGTGATGCTTTTGTATTACATTTCTTTTATTTTATTTACCAAGTAAGCAAATAAAAGATATACAAAACAATTATTAAAAAGTCAAAAGCAAAAAGCAATAATGCTTTTCCATCACTTCACCTTTACTTTAAGTCACACCACATCACTTTAATAAAGTGACAACTGTCATATCACATCACTCAAAGTGACAATGATTTGACAATTGATGCGACTAGTGATTTGACGCTTGATGTGACTTGCGTGCCGCGCTCGGATTCGAAATACGAATGCGCTCGCAATCACTCTCGGGCTCGGGTTCGCTAATTCCAAATTAACGAATTTTCCGTCGCGTCGTAATTAAATGATTACGCCTAGCGAATTCACTATTCACGTCGCTAACGAATTAATTCTAAATTAATTCGTTCGCCCGAATTAAAATCTAATTTCAATTCCGCGTCGAAATCCAATTTCATATAATATATCGGATATATTATTTTATCGATTAATTCTAAATTAATCGTTCTCTCTCTTTAATTAATATTTATCCGATAAAATATCTTCGTAATTAATCCCAGATTAATTTTCTCTCTCAACGAATTAATCCCAGATTAATTAAAGTGCGAGTCATACGTCATCGGTGAATCTTCAGGAACCGACCCATGAGATCTCCGGATATGTTGGCAGTAAATACGGTCGTCGGACTATCCAAACACGTAAGTACCTCGTACTACGTTTATACCGATTTACAAGACAAGGTTGGCTTCTAGCAAAGCGCCATGCCTACCCAATTCTCCAGAAATATTCTTACAGGAATATATAGATCTGTATCAAGCGTAGTATACTAAGTATGTGTATCGGCCCAGTATCGGATAATCACGTGTTAGGGCTGGGGCTGGATAAGTGTCTGCCCCGTCCGAAACACATATCGGATGTCTGGTAACATAGTCTCTATAATCGGATATACATGACCTGGTCACAATATCCCGATTGGTTGCGCAACACTCAAGAGCACTAGTACCGTATCCTGCGTGACATCATCTCCACTATGACTGGAGTGATACTTCCGTCTCGACATCACATCCAATACTCTACGACTCTCTGATAAACCAAGAAGTGGTAGACACAGAACCGGTCAAAGCCCCCAACCACCAAATCCAAAGTTTATCGATTATCGTAAGTATTAGCGATGCAAGTCTCAGGTTAAGACTATACACACCTACCTTGATTTCGGCCTCCCATAGACACATAGTCATAATACCAATGGGATTCCGAGGGGTCTATCCAGAGCGAAGCTGTTTCCCGTACCATCGGTGAAACACGACCTCCTATCGCACTTGCATAAGTATCCAATACTTATATATATGAGAACTATGCCGTTGTGCCCTCACAACGCGCACAAGTGCAATACTAGCCTATTCCGCATTATCGATGTCCAGTCTCGATAATACTACGGCTAGGGATATTTAATGATTAATCCTTCGTGGACTGATACTGTCTCATATCATCTCAATCCAGGAACTAATCATAGGGACCTCTCTTCATTTATATATCTATGGTGATCTAATCACAAATGACGAGAGTGCAATTTCCTTGTTACATAGTTAATTTGCTACAACAACACAATGTTCTGTGCAAATAGTGACGCTATGGGTCATATTATCCAACAATCTCCCACTTGGCACATAGCCAGTCACTCGAGTGTCTAACACCCGAACTATGTAAGGTTCGCTCAAATTGCTGAGGAAAGGTTTTCGTCAGCGGATTTGTTTGATCATCATTTAACGTGATTTATACGATCATCACATCGCCACGATGTATGATCCGAACGAATCAGATGATATAGAAGTATATATCTGGATCGTTGATGAGACCATTAATTCTTTAGCCTGTGCTGATGCCTAGCTCAGCTGCTAACAGAACTGTATCTAATAATTAGATATGTATCGACCCAAATGACTTCTATTGCTGCTGCCTCAGCTGCTGCAATTAACCCGCATGAGTTGTTTATTCGGTAACAGTATCTCTTGCTTGGAAGATTTCCAGCTTACTGCACCGTTATTCAAACTGTATAGTACCGTTGCGACTTTTAGTCGTCTTTATCGGTTATAGGAAACTTGCTATAGTGATCCCAGTCACTTCAAGTTCTCCTTCTCCATAGACTAAGACAGCATCCTTAGTTCTCTAAGAACTAACGGATGTTCCTAACATCAATCCAGTGACTATCACTCGGATTAGCCTGTTTGTGAATCCATATGCTCAAAGCGTATGATACACCAGGTTTTGTACATTTTTCAATGTACAGTCCCACGGAGAGTATTTCGAAAGTCAAGCTTTCCCGACATATATTTTATGGGAATATCATTTCCAAGAAATGACGTATTATCATTATTTTATAGGACAGCCACTGTCAGTGCGCTCCCACTAACCCTCTTATTTACAAGAATCATTTTCATTTTGAATTAAATCATACACCATTATGATTACATCAAAATGATAATTCCAAGAACTAATGCTCGCGTCAGCAAGCATTATCCAAATGGATCTACCGTGGCAATAGGTAAAAGGTTGAATCGTAATCAACACAATGTCGATAACGATACCTTTCCGTTAAAAAAGCCTAGCTTTATACGTTGGTATATTGCCATCCATGTACGTCTTCCTTGAAGACTTATAGTACCAATAGGCACAATGCCATGTGGTACATCAACTAGTATCCAAACTGGTTGATATACATGGAATCCATTTCGGACTCATGACACTTTGTCATAATAGGGAGTCGATACCTCGTATCACTTCCTTTGTTCTCGTGTATTCGAAGATTAATGGTATAGTTTCATCCTTGATGAACTATATATTTTCCATTAAGATTCAGTGCCTAGAACAGTATTACTCCGATTTTCATCGAGTTATACTATCCTCCCACTTACCACTGCATATCGGTATTCCTCTTAGGAAAACCGCATGGTGAGCAACAATCTAATTGTTCTCTTGTGAGGTGTATAAGTACAATACTTATGGTATCCCTAGGATGACCTACAATTGGCACTTATCATATTTGGGTTTTTTTAGTTGTATCATCCAAACATATGCCAAGCATACCCAAATAGTCAGGAATGAGAAACCCGGTTTCTTCCCGTTCATATCTAATATGATATCTGTCAAACAGATTATTATGGAACCTTATTCAAAATAAGTTCTTGCACTGTTTAAAGTTTATCCGTTGAAGGAAATGGTAGCTCAAAGCGACTCGTGATTAACCTTATTATGTCTAACAAAATTCGGTTAATCCTGTTCGGACACACCGTCAAAATGACGTGTTCCGGGAGGAGTCCTCATTGAAAGAATACTATACTCTTTCAAGTATACGAGAAACTTACTGCTTAAGTATTTTCATTACGGTCTTACCGTGATGGTGTAATACTATAACCGATCTGTTTGTCTATTCCGTGTCGAAACTATAAAAGTTTTCGATTTGTGTTCTTCAAAAGAAACACACAACCATTACGCGATGCCACATCCGTATAGGTCACGTAATATTCATATCCACCTCTAGCCTAGCTAGACACGGGCCCACTTGCTTCACTATGAACTAGGGCTAACAGATCGGTGGCATTTCCACTTTTACCGAGTAAAGGTGTTTTAAGCACTTTGCTTAATAAACTAGATTCGTAGACTTTATTTGAATAGAATCAAAACAGTCCAGTACCCACTCTTCGAAAGTGCGGATATACGATTCTTGTTTAGTGTGTCCCAGACAACAATGCCACAATTAAGTTTCTTAACTGATCAGATCAGTTTGAGCTATTTATTTGTCATGTTATGTATTTGAGATATTATTTATATTCAAAATAAAATTCTGTTATTCACATCTAATGTGTTTATCTCAATATCATCTTTATATAATAAAACACTTTAGTGTTCTAGAATATAAAGGTACACACCCGCAGCGGGTTATACGCGATATAAAGATAATGTTTCTAGTCAAACTAGTTACATTATAACAGTTTCCTAAATTTAAGTACATACCCAAGGTAATTCCTAAAGTTAGGTATCTACGGTTAAAACAGCGACTATCGTCCCGTTTTCAATTCGCAGAGTATCTCATCTGAAGTCAGTATCCTGCTTAAAGCAGATTCTGCACAACAGTACATATTTATGTATCACACTAAGTATTTAAAATCAAATTTCAATACTAGTTGTGAACATAATTATGACAAACATATTTGAAGTAAGAGCCTTGCTCGTCTTCAATTCCTTCTTAGGATTTGTCCTATTATCTTCCTAGAAGACCTAATCCATAATTCATTATTTTATCAAATAAAATAAATTATTAATTTCCAAGACCATCTTGAAATTATTCCCAATTTGAAAATTAAATCATTTAAAATATTTTAATCCAAGATTATATTTTAAATATCCAACTTTTCAATTTTATCTTGATTACAATAGTCCAACTATTTAATCAACGATTAGTGGTACTATTTATTATAATGATTATAATAGTCCAACTATATAATCAAATATAATCCAAATTAATTAACCTCAATTACATTGATTACTATAATCCAATTATAAAATCAACTGTAAACTGAAATTAATTAATTCAAATATATTGATTAATATAATCCAATTATATATAATCAACTATAATACAGTCCAACTGTTTATTAAAACAACAATTTAAATATTAGTCCAACTAACATTTAATAATGTGACGAGAAAAATTAAATGAGCGTGTTTAGCGAGTAATTGAACGAATGTTGCAAATTCAATTCTTGCCTCCCACTATTTTTCGTCGAGCCTCTAACCCTCTGTGGAGTACTCGGGAAACCGTGTTTCCTAGTGGGCTAGGATCCTGTTAAATAACATACAACCTTGACTTTGGCCAACAAGCTGTATGCTACTTACCAGGTAGATCTCACAGATCAATTGGATCCAATCCAATTCCCAGATCCGGTTAGGTGGACATCCAAGTCCTAAACATATTGCTTATGCCAATGTATCTAATACATTTTCTAACCTTATCCTCCGAATCATCTAGGCCTTGGCTTTGGCACAACAAACCTAATGATTCCAGTTAAGCGGGACCCATTGACAAGGAAAGTTTCGTAATCAATGTCTTTGGACAAGAAGTGATCTTGACTTTGGCCAACAAATCACAACTTGGACTAGACACCGATGTGGAACAAAACTCTCATGATTCAAATACATCCAATTGACAAGGTCTTGACTTTGGCCAACAAACCAATGCCAATCGGATCTTGAACAAGAATCATTCAATGGAAGGATAATCGCTTAATATAGAACGAGGGTTTTTCGCGTGCAAATTGGCTACCAATTAATTATCTTTGTTAGGTCTCATCATCATACACCCTTAAACATGCATTCTAAATACATAATAAAGCGAGTATGAAATAAAATAATAATGATATGCGGATGGATACTTTACATTGATCCTAGATCAAATCTCTCATTTTCTCTCTCCAAAGCTAGCACTTGTATTACTTCTACTTCTACCCGTTACACTACACTTCTAAAGAAACCTCATTTACATTGAGGGGAATAGGTGAGAAGAGAATACAAAGAGTATATAGGTGATAAGGCTGGACACGCAGGTCCAATTTAATAAATCAAATTTATACACAATTTCCTAAAATTGTCCCACCCGACTAATATCCATCCGATATACATTATTCACGCATCGCAACCATGTATTCATACAAGCATGTTATCAATCAATCTAATCCAATTAATTAATCTGATAATTAGTGATCATCCAATGTTCAAACAACGATTTGATTTTTGCTCGAGTCAAACTCGTTTTACGAATAAGTACTCAAAGTACGAATTCTCGAATTAAATTAAACTGCATAATTAAATCCAATTTAATACGCATTTAATTCTAATTCACTATTTAATTCCAAATTAAATATTACACTATTATTAACGAACCTTCTACGATTTAAATTCTAAATTCAATCGTTATGGGTCTCAAAGCCCAATTTAACGTCCAACGTTTATTTAATTAAAGTCCAATGGGCTTTTAATTAATTTCTTAAGGCGTGGACTTTTGGTCAACTCGGGTCAAACCAAATAACCAAAATCCAATCCGGGAGTTACCCCATAAGCCTTTAAATTAATTTTGGCCCATTAGGCCCAATTAAATAATTAAGGTTCATTAAGTCATAATTGGACTTTATGGATGCGGTTTTGGGCCTAATTGGATCCAACCAATTTTGCCTAAACCCAACTTTGTACAACAAAGCCCAAAAGCCCAATTATAACATTCAAGGCCCAATTTCCAAAAACAAGCCTAATTAATTAACTTATAAAATTCTAAATTTCATAATTAATTAACCTAAGTGTTATGCATAATTAGCCACCTAATTAATATTTCTAAAACATCAATTAGCATACTTAATCATGCATTTCAACATCAAATAGTGTCTAACACAATTTATTAAAACCAAACCCATTTATATGCTTTCAAGTCTTGGCATTTAGGGGTTTTTAATTCCGATTTGGTTTCAATCAAATTGAATCCACAATCATCATTTCCCAAATCAATTAAATTCATCTAATGAATCAAAATACAAAAAACACAATGAATTTCATATCCAATTGAATTCGGCCAAGCCTACTTTAATTTGGGAAAATTGTTCCAAATCAAAATTCAATCCAATCAAACTTCAATTCAACATTACCCACTTGTTTCAAGTCATCCAATGATCAAACAAACAAAAAATTCACCAAGATATTAGGGTCTTTAATTTGGGCCAACATAAGCAATTTGGGGAAATTTGTTCCAAACACAATTTCAACAAATTGATCCAATCAATCATCAATTAAACATACTTTAAGCATTCTAAATCATCCAATTTCATCAAACATGCTCAAAATCAAGTTTACCCAAATTAATCACTTTATGTCAACATAAAAAATTGGGGAAATTTGTTCCAAACACAATTTCTTCAATTGATCCAATCAATCTTAAATTAAACATCATTTAAGCATTCTCATTCATCCAATTTCACAAAATATGCTCAAAATCAAGTTTACCCAAATTTGTTACTTTATGCCACACAAAAAAATTGGGGAAATTTGTTCCAAACATAATTTCTTCAAATTGATCCAATCAATCTTTAATTCAACATCATTTAAGCATTCTTATTCATCAATTTAATCAAATCATGCTCCAATTGATTTTACCCAATTTGTCATGCCCAAAATTTGGGAAAATTGAATCCAATCCAATTTCATGAAATTGATCATGCACAACTTCAATTCATCAACATACAAGCATACTTTAACATCCAATTTCAACAAATCATGCTTCAATTGATAATCCCCAATTTTAACCCTAACTTTTTTCATGCTTGATAATAGCTCAAGATACCATTGTTGAGTTCTAATTAAGGTCCCAAAATCAACAAATCAAGCAAGAAAAATGCATATGAACACATCAAATGAGTAAGGCGGAAACATAACTCACATTGAACGGTTTTGATGAAATGAAGAACATGCGTTTTTTGGCTCCCTCCAAGCTCGGCAATGGCTTCTGGAACTGCAGTGAACGCACGGTTGGGGCTGTAAAAGTCTCTCCTCCATTTTCGGCCATTGAAGACTCCATTGAAGCTCCAAGCTTCAAGCTTTCCAAGCTCATGAAGACACTTCCCTATCACCTATGTATTCCTCCAAGAGTGTGCTAGCACATAGATCTTGCAACAAGATCCAAAAGCTTCTCCATTTTGTGTGAAAAAACAAAAAAATGGAGATGAAAATCGGTCAAGGAGACCGTGAGAAGAGAAAACATTTTGGCTCCATTTTTGCCAAAACCGTGAATGATGAAACAAGAGAGAGAAAAGTGATGCTATTGTATTACATTTCTTTTTATTTTATTTACCAAGTAAGCAAATAAAAGATATACAAAACAATTATTAAAAAGTCAAAAGCAAAAAGCAATAATGCTTTTCCATCACTTCACCTTTACTTAAGTAAGTCACACCACATCACTTTAATAAAGTGACAACTTGTCATATCACATCACTCAAAGTGACAAGTGATTTGACAATTGATGCGACTAGTGATTTGACGCTTGATGTGACTTGCGTACCGCGCTCGGATTCGAAATACGAATGCGCTCGCAATCACTCTCAGGCTCGGGTTCGCTAATTCCAAATTAACGAATTTTCCGTCGCGTCGTAATTAAATGATTACGCCTAGCGAATTCACTATTCACGTCGCTAACGAATTAATTCTAAATTAATTCGTTCGCCCGAATTAAAATCCTAATTTCAATTCCGCGTCGAAATCCAATTTCATATAATATATCGGATATATTATTTTATCGATTAATTCTAAATTAATCGTTCTCTCTCTTTAATTAATATTTTATCCCAGATAAAATATCTTCGTAATTAATCCCAGATTAATTTTCTCTCTCAACGAATTAATCCCAGATTAATTAAAGTGCGAGTCATATGTCATCGGTGAATCTTCAGGAACCGACCCATGAGATCTCCGGATATGTTGGCAGTAAATAAATACGGTCGTCGGACTATCCAAACACGTAAGTACCTCGTACTACGTTTATACCGATTTACAAGACAAGGTTGGCTTCTAGCAAAGCGCCATGCCTACCCAATTCTCCAGAAATATTCTTACAGGAATATATAGATCTGTATCAAGCGTAGTATACTAAGTATTGTGTGTATCGGCCCAGTATCGGATAATCACGTGTTAGGGCTAGGGCTGGATAAGTGTCTGCCCCGTCCGAAACACATATCGGATGTCTGGTAACATAATCTCTATAATCGGATATACATGACCTGGTCACAATATCCCGATTGGTTGCGCAACACTCAAGAGCACTAGTACCGTATCCTGCGTGACATCATCATCTCCACTATGACTGGAGTGATACTTCCGTCTGCACATCACATCCAATACTCTACGACTCTCTGATAAACCCAGAAGTGGTAGACACAGAACCGGTCAAAGCCCCCAACCACCAAATCCAAAGTTTATCGATTATCGTAAGTATTAGCGATGCAAGTCTCAGGTTAAGACTATACACACCTACCTTGATTTCGGCCTCCCATAGACACATAGTCATAATACCAATGGGATTCCGAGGGGTCTATCCAGAGCGAAGCTGTTTCCCGTACCATCGGTGAAACACGACCTCCTATCGCACTTGCATAAGTATCCAATACTTATATATATGAGAACTATGCCGTTGTGCCCTCACAACGCGCACAAGTGCAATACTAGCCTATTCCGCATTATCGATGTCCAGTCTCGATAATACTACGGCTAGGGATATTTAATGATTAATCCTTCGTGGACTGATACTGTCTCATATCATCTCAATCCAGGAACTAATCATAGGGACCTCTCTTCATTTATATATCTATGGTGATCTAATCACAAATGACGAGAGTGCAATTTCCTTGTTACATAGTTAATTTGCTACAACAACACATGTTCTGTGTGCAAATAGTGACGCTATGGGTCATATTATCCAACACTCGGTGTCTGAGATGTCGAAGCAAAGTACACCTCGCGCTTGTTGCCCTTGAGAAGCTCCTTCTCAGCTTCCTTGAGAGTAGATAATAACTCTCCAAGAATATCATCTGTGTTCATCAATTATAGTTTATGATGAACTGTCTCCAGGTGTCGGGGAGAGATTGCAAGACCATGTCTATGGTAATCTCAGCCTCAAAGACTATCCTCATCTCAGCTAGCTCATCTATGTCAGCAATCATCTGTGCCACATGGGACTCAACAGACATGCCTTCTGACATACGTGAACGGAAGAGCTTCTTAACTAACTCGTATCTCTGCGACCTCTTGTTAGATCGGTGAAGATCTTGCAACCTCGCCAACATGTTATAGGGATCCAAGTCCCTGTTTTGTCAACGGAATTGCTGAGTCATGGAAGCAAGCATAATAGACTGAGCAGTATCACAATCATCACTGTGAGTCTTCCAAAGCTCCAGCTCAAGTGTCTGATCAAGTGTGGGTTTAGGCCCAAGAGGTGTCTGTATGGTGTATAACAGCCTCTCGGCTCCAAGGACTATCCTTAGATTCATTTCCCAATCGGCAAAGTTCGTGCCCTTAAAGACATTCTCGCCCATGATAATGTCTCGGACATTTCTCTTTCCAGTCATTTTGACTACGATAGTCCAACTATCTAGTCAACGATATTTTGGGTACAGTCTAACTGTTACAAGAAAAATGACATTATATTAGTCCAACTAATAAAATAATTTTGACGAAATAATTTGAAAGCTCCTAAAGCTAAGTATCTGAATGAAATTGCAAATTTAATACTAGCCTCCCACTATTTTTCGGCGAGCCTCTAACCCTCTGTCGAGTACTCGGGAAACCCAGTTTCCTAGTGGGCTAGGATCCCGTTAAATAACACACAATTTTGACTTTGGCCAACAAGCTGTATGAAACTTAACAAGGTAGATCTCGAAGATCAATTGGATCTCATCCAATTCCTAGATCCGGTAGGTGGACATCCAAGTCTGAAACATATACTCAATACATATGCCAATGTATCCAATACATTTTCCTAACCTTTTTCCTCTGAATCAACTAAGCCTTGGCTTTGGCACAACAAGCTTAATGATTCCAGTTAAGCGAGACCCATTGACATGGAAAGCTTCGAAATCAATATCGATGGACAAGAAGTGATCTTGACTTTGACCAACAAATCACGACTTGGATAAGACACCAATATGGAACAAAACTTTCATGATTCAAACACATCCCCAATTGACAAAGGCCTTGACTTTGGCCAACAAACCAATGCCAATTTTGGATCTTGAGTAAGAATCGCTCAACGGAAGGAAAAATCGCTTAATATTATTTTGAGGATTTTCACGTAAATTGGCAACCAATTTATTATCTTTGTTAAGGTCTCATCATACACCCTTAAGCATGCTTCTAAAACATCATAAGGCGCGAAAAGTAAATTAATAACGATATGCGGATGGATATTTAAACAGATTGTTCCTAGAACAAATCACTCACTTTCCTCTCCCCGGCTAGCACTATTCTACTTCTACCCGCTTACATAATATAATAATAGAAACCTCGTTAACATTGAAGGGAATTAGGTGAGAATAGAATACAAAGAGATAATAAGAGATAAGGCTGGACACGCAGGTCCAATTAATAAATTCCATATTTACAATAATTTCTAAAATTACCATTTCCCTTCTAATATCCATCCGATATACGCTATTCATTCATCACATCCATAAATTCATTCAAGCATGTTATTCAATCAAACTAATCAAATTAATTATCTTTGAATATAAGTGATCATCCAATGTTCAAACAATGATTTGATTTTGCGCGAGTCCAACTCGTTTGAGAATAAGTACTTAAAGTACGAATTCTTGAATTATATCGAACTACTCGTTAAATCCAATTTAAGTCGTATTCAATACTAATTCTATTATTTAATTCCAAATTAAATATTTACACTTTTAATGCGCTTTATCGACTTATATTCCAAATCTAATCTTATTGGGTCTCAAAGCCCAATTAACATCCAATGTTCGTTTAATTAAAGTCCGATGGGCTTTCAATTGATTTCAAAAGGCATGGGCTTTGGTCAATGTGGGTCAAACCCAATTACCAAGCCCAATTAAGGAATCACCCTCATATGCCAAAAAATCAATTTTAGCCCATAAGGCCCAATTAAACTTTTAAAGCCTATTTATTACATTTGGACTTAATGGAATGATTTAGGCCCAATTAGGATCCAATCCAATTGGCCTAAACCAACTTGGCCCAACCAATACCATTATGCCCAAATATAATATTTTCAAGCCCAATTCAAAATCAAGCCCAATTAACCAATTTTAATATTCCAAATTTTAAATTCAATTAACTAAAGTGTAAAGTCATGATTAATCTTTTAAATCAATATTTCCAAAACACTAATCTAACCATTAATCATACTTTTCATCATCAACACATGTCCAACATATTTGATTCAAAAAATCATCTCATTACATGCAAGGAAGCTCACGGCCAAGGTGGGAATTTTTTTCCGAATTCATTTTCAATCCGATTGAATTTTAAATCGACATTCCCAATCATTTCAAGTCATCCAATGATCATCAAAATAAAAAATACCATGACTTCCAAGGGTAATCTAGATTTGGCCAAGCCTCATTTTTGGGGAAAAATCCATCCAATTTATTTTTCATAAAATTGATCATGTATAACACCATGTTATCAACATACAAGCATACTTAATCAAACAATTTCATCAAATCAAGCTTCAATCAATTTTACCCAAATTTTACCCTAAAATTTTTCATGCTTAAACAAGGCTCTATGATACCATTGTTGGTTTCTATTGATGTCCCAAGATTATTTTCAAGCCATGAAATAGAATGAATATAACAAGAATTATGGCGGAATCATACTTACAAAGATCGGCTTTGGATGTGACGCTCAACGAAATTTCCTCTCCAAAAGCTCCAAGATTCGGCCAAGGATAAAGGATGGAAGAATATGATGAAGCTCCAAGCTTTAAAGGAAATCCATGCTCTAAGATAATCTTCCCTATCATCGTTGTTTGATCCTTGAATGTGCTAGCAAAATGAAAGAAAAAATCTTCCCTTTCTTCTCCAAAAAGCTCACGGTTTTTTGGTCTGAAAGAGAGAAAGTTTTTCTTCTTTTGTTTTTTCTATTTTTGTTTTCTAAAATAATAAATGAAAAAGGTAATGAAAAATCATTTACCAAAAGTTTGTATAAGCTTTCAAAAAGTCAACAAAGTTTTGGCTCTAAACTTTTCATTAAATGGCCACACCTAACTCCATCATGAATAGTGACTAGGTGTCTTTCACCAAAAAGTGAATTTTGACATCTATCACTAATGAATGACAAGTGATGTGACTTCGCGATGTGACTTGTGGGCCCCACTCGATTCAAAATACAAGTGGGCCCATAAACACTTACGGGCTCGGTTTCGCTAATCTGAATTAACGAATTTCTTCGTGACGTAATTAAATAATTTTGCCTAGCGAAATTACTATTCACGTCGCTAACGAATTAATTCCAAATTAACTCGTTTGCCCGAATTAAAATCCGATTTTAATTCCGCGTCGAAATCTAATTTCGTTTAATATATCGAATATATTATTTTATCGATTAATTCCAAATTAATCTTTCTCTCTCTTCAAATAATACTTTTTCCTAGATAAAGTTTCTCCGTTATTAATCCCAGATTAATAAAGTTCGAATCAAACGTCATTAGTGAATCTTCGGGAACCCAAGAGATCCATGGATATGTTGGCAGTAAATTCGGTTGTCGGACTATCCAAACACGTACGTACCCCGTACTATGTTTTTACCGATTTACGAGACAAGGTTGGCTTCTAGCAAAGCACCATGCCTACCCAATTCTCCAGAAATATTCTTACAGTAATATACGATCTTTATCAGGCGTAGTTTACCGTAGTATTACGTATTACGATCCAATATCGGATATCATGTGTAAGGCCTGGGGCTGGAATAGTGTCTACCCCGTACGAAGCATATATCGGATATCAAACAACTAGTCTCTTTGAATCAAAAATCATGACCTTGTCATATTATCCCAATGATTGCAACACTATAGAGAGCCAGTTCTGAATCCCTGCGTGATCATCATCTCCATATGTCTGAAGTGATACTTCCATCTTGACATCACATCCAATACACTACGATTCCCAATAAACCCAGCAGAGGTGTACACAGAACCTGTTAAAGCCCTGGACGACCAAAACCAAAGTTTACCGATTGTCGCAAGTACTAGCGATGCAAGTCTCAAGTTAAGACCAAATACACCTACCCTGAAGCGGACTCCCATAGACACATATACATACTACCAATGGGATTCCGTGGGGTCTATCCAGAATGAAGCTGTTTTCCGTACCATCGGTAAAACACAACCTCCTATCGCACTTGCATAAGTATCCTATACTTAAACATATGAGAACTATGTCGTTATGCCCTTACAACGCGCACAAGTGCAATACTAGTCTATTCCGCATTATCGATGTCCAATCTCGATAAAACTACGACTAGGGATATTTAATGATTAAACCTTTATGGATTGATACTGTCTCAGATCATCTCAATCCGGAACTAATCATAAGGACTTTTACCATTTATATATATCAAAGTAAATGAATTATAAAATGGTAAAAGGAAATTTCATTATAACATAGTTAATTTTGTACAAAAAAACAATGTCTTTTACAAACAGTGACGCTATGGGTCATAACTGTCTAACAAGTCTCAGGTTAAGACCAAATACACCTACCCTAAAGTGTACTCCCATAGAAACATATACATACTACCAATGGGATTCCGCGGGGTCTATCCAGAGTGAAGCTGTTTTCCGTACCATCAGTAAAACACCACCTCCTACCGCACTTGCATAAGTATCCAATACTTAAATATGTGCCCTCATAACGCGTACAAGTGCAATACTATTCTATTCTGTATTATCGATGTCTGGTCTCGAAAATACTATGACTATGGATATTTAATGATTAAACCTTTATTGATTGGTACTGTCTCATATCATCTCAATCTGGAACTAATCATATGGACTTTTACCATTTATATATATATCAAAGTAAATGAATTACAAAATGGTAAAAGACAATTTCATTGCAACATAGTTAATTTTGTACAAAAACACAATGTCTTTTACAAACAGTGACCCTATGGGTCATAACTGTCCAACACAAGGCTTTCAGGTAGGCCGGAGCTAATCATGTAGATGGGTGGTGGAACAGAGTGATAGTTAGGTATGGGGTTTCTGTGTGTATTGGGTTGCTTTTTTCAGGGTCGGGTATTTTGTGGGAGTCGATGAGGTCTTGGATTTCATGTCTGAGGCGGACGCAGTTGTCGGTGTCATGGCCTTTTTATTGGTGGTAATGGCAATATAGGTTCATATTGAGGTATGGTGGTGGAGAATTGGGAAGTGGTCTAGTTTCTAAGGGTCTGAGGAGTCCTTGTCCATTCAACTTCTCAAGCACTTTAGACAGAGGCTTGGCTAGGTTAGAAAAATGCCTGTTTCTGATAGCAGTAACTTCAGCAGAAACGGGCTTGGTTCCAGGTGATCCCCCAATGGTCCTCCTATTCAGGCTGTAAAACTTCATATTCTCCACTTCTTCTTCCTCAATGTCTATAACAGTCTCCCTCAACTGTCGAAAATCAGTGATCATAGAAGTCATCATCCTCAGCTTGCCATAAATAGAGGTTTTGGTTCCCTTGATGATCATTTTGATCTGGTCCTTCTCCGAGGGCCGAGTCTGCATTTTCAAAAGCTGGCTTCTCCAGTGGTCCACATAATCCATGAAGCTCTCCTCCGGCTTCTGTTTGGTATTTTCCAAGTCGCAAAGTGACAAGTCAATCTCCAAATCTGTGACATATTGATTCAGAAAGGTGGCCAATGCCCTTCAATCATCCTACACTTTCCTCTCAAGACCGTGATACCATACCACTGGTGCCCCCTCAAGTGACATCTCGAACATCTTCTGAACCTGACGCTTCGACAAACCCACAGAACTCATCACAGAAACATATTGTCGGAGATGGACCCTCGGATCCCCGTTCCCATTGAACTTGGCTATGTCAGACATCTTGAACTGAGTCGGCAGCTGCTCTTCAAAAGTCATCGCCTCATAGTCTAGCAAATCTTTATGCTTACCCCTTATCTTACGGGTAACTGACTCTACCTGATCTCAGAGTTTCTGCAATTCAGCCTGAGACCCGAATATCCTTCCCGCGGCATACTCAGCCACGTCATCATCAAAAACAAGGATCTCATCACTCAATCTGTTCGGAGGTTCCTCACGCCTCTCATTCTCAGAGCCTTCCCTTGCGTGGGGCACAGCCATACTGGCCACAGTGTTGTCAAAGCTTGCAACTGCTCAGTAACATTAGTGAGACTAGTCTCCAGCTGATCCATACGAGATCTCTCGTTAACTGACTCGCTCATGTTAGCTATTGGTCTTTTGACAAGTCTTTCTTCTTCCCTAACCCAACGGGTATCTATGATGGCTTTTAAAATCGTAAATTAGCATGCATGCGTGCGATGCATGGAATATACAAGCCCGTTAAGGTTTTCATGCAAGTTGGCCCATTATTATTTCAAAGCATTCAACCATACTATTGCGAGGTGCAAATTTTTCCCAATTGAAAAAGGCCCAACATGTTTACACTTTTGCGATAATATTTCTAAATAACTTCAAATGATAAGGGGTCTAAACATAAAGTGGCCCATCGGTATTTTAGAAGCTTTTGGCCCAATTGTCATAAGAGGCGAACTCGTCTCAGTTTAAATGGCCCAACAAGTTCACAACTCATGACGAAAGGTCCAACTGAATCCAAATGATGATAGTCCTAAACACAGGCATAAATGGATAGTTTCTATTGGTTATACAACTACGATTCATATGTGGGTTTATAGGGGTATAGGCAAAGGCTCTAGCCAGCTTAGGATTGCCCACAACTAGGTCTCCCCACTCAAGAGTCCGAGCGACCAAGTGAGCGCGCCTTTTTTATATGCTAAGGTACGTGCCAACGAGTTATGATTAATGGCTGACTGTCAAATAGATTTCCTATTGAAGATTACCCAGATGGAGGGTGGAGCAAACTCTCTTAAATACCCAAGCCTCTTAGGCTCTTATCGCATTGGTGACAGGAATAAGCAATAATCCTCCAAATTAGTCCATCACAGTGAGCTTCGAGTAAATGATTATCTAGTTGTCTTCACAGCTTTTCCTTTCAACCATAGAAAGGTAGTGAATGAAGGAAGACATCAAACCATTACCCAGCTCCAATAATGCCTTTGATTAATTATTTCGGGGCCGATTCTCTATCCCTAGTGGAGTCGCCAGACTGTAGGACACAGAAATCGGTGATGTTGTTCTAGACTCGTGGCCTAGTCGGGAGTACGGAGTAGCCCGCAGGGGATTAAATCGGAGAATAAAGGAGTCGCCACCCAGTGTGAACTGGGAAATGATTTAAGACCGCACTCACCCCTAACAAAGGAATACCTCAAACCATTTGGTTCGAAATGGTCCCTTACTTATTCCACTTGTAATGAACAGATTTATGCAATAATATAACCATGTCTACACATCATACATATGTAAGAATGACCTATATCCAAGTTCGCATACATAAAAGTAAAACCTATATCTAAGTTTGCATGTATAAAAGTAAAACCTATATCTAAGTTTGCATGCATAAAAGTAAGTCGACATAACGGCAAGCACATAATCTCATGAATGCATTAAATTAATACATACAAAAACATAAATAAATAACAATTGTCTAAACATAAAAATTAAAGAGAGATAATCAAATTCCTAACATGAAATAAATAACTAAATCATGCATGAAAATAACATACTATTCCTCATAAACAATGGATAAACACAAGATTAGATGAAATGAAATATGTGCGTTTCTCAAGCGGTACGTGGAATTGTATCCCAATTACATACCGCACTACCGTCCATTCGGATTCGGCTATGAAATTTACGTTTGGGTTTCCATCCGATATACCATGAGAGATAACACAAAATCATTCATCCAATGGCCACAACATACATGAATCACCAATACGCATGTGAAGAAATACTACTAAATAAAAAAGATGAGCGGGAATAAATAAAAGGGTGCCCTCAGGTCTAACCTTTTAAGTCATCTCTTGGAAGTGCGTTACGCGGTTGTCGGAAGGGCTGATGCTTCATAACTTTTTTGATTTACCGGTTCGCTGTTTTCCTTCGCTGCCTCGCTATTTTGGGCTGCTGTTTTCTCTGTTTTACTGCGATTTTCTTGTCGTTATTTTTGTTTTTTTTTCACGGTGTTTGGGCAGTTTCTGGTGACTATTTTGTGCGGTGGGTATTTTTGTTGTAATTTTTTTATGGTTATTTGGGCAATTTTTCAAGGCAAATTACGGTGGTTTTAGGGGTATTTTCTGGCCAATTTTGTGGTCAATATGGTGCAGTTTTTTAAGGCAATTTACGATGAATATGGTACAATTTTTCTGGGTAGTATGCGGTGAATATGGTGCAGTTTTCAAGGTAGTTTGCGGTGGTTTTAGGGGTATTGTCTGGGCAGTTTTGCGATAAATATGGTGTAATTTTTTCAGGGAAGTTAGCGGTGGATTTAGGGGTGTTTTTTGGACAGTTTGCGGTGGTTTTAAAGAGTTATAGAGGGCTTGTTTTTCTGGTATTTTAGGAAGGTTGTGAGGCTTGCTGTTTGGTGGTTTCAGGTAGTTGGTGAGGCTTGTTGTTTCGATGGTTTCAGGTAGTTTGTGGGCTGCTGCTCTGTGTGATAATTTAAGAGCTGTGTGGGGATGTTTTTGGTGAAGATAGAGGCTGATTTTAGTGATGTTTTCGGTGATGATTGAGGCTGTATGGGGGCGTTATTTCTCGGCAATGTGAAGGAATGTATTAGGGATGTGTTTTCGGCAATGTGAAGGCTATTCATCTTTATCTTAGGCGTGTATGTGCAAGAGGGTGAATGGTTGGTTTGTTCTCCTTTTTATAAGAAAAGTTTAGGGCTTTCCTTGTACGGGAAGGGAATGAATCATGCAATTTATGGAGGATATCTTTTAATTAGTGTGCTACAAGGAAAGAATCTCTCTCCAATTTAGGGAGGCGATTTGTTTTAGTTTAGGACATGGATTTATGGGATTTGATTTGATTTCTTTAATTTGGGAATGTGATTTGATTTGATTTCTTTAATTTGGGAAGGTAATTTGTTTGGATTTTAACATGTGCTTAATGTGTTGATATCTTTTTTTGGATGGGTTTGATAGGCTTGGGCGTGTGATTTGTGGTCCTCTAGTGTGGCTTGGTGTAGGTTGCAGGGGGTTTTGGGCCAAGGATGAATCTTAAAACAAAGATCCAACAAGCGAACATGAAGCTAAGCAAACGAATTAAGTCCAACAAGGTATTGATTTCTGAGTTCTCCCTTCTGACGTTCATTTCCCGCGACTTCCATAACTTAAAGGGTAGTGCCTCCTACAACCCTCATCATCGGGACTTATATGTAAAAATATAGTGCCTACATAGAGCGAACTCTTTTAAATACCCTTACCTCTTAGGCTCTTATCACCTTGGTGATAGGAATAAACAATAGATCCTCCAGATTAGTCCATCACTTTAAATATGCCTTAAGGTAAGCTTTGAGTAAATGATTATCTAAATGTCTTCACAGCTTTTCCTTTTGGCTATAAAAAAGGTAGTGAGTGAAGGAAGACACCAAATCATTATCTAACTCTAATAATACATTTGGTTAAATTAATTTTAGTTTGGAAATTTTTATTAACCCCTTGGTCCCAACCCACTTGTAGACAAGGTTAACTAAAGCAAAAATCACAAACATTACTAGACATTATTTCGAAGCTGATTCCTATCCCCAATGAAGTCGCCAGACTATGGGAATATATTCCACATAGGTTTGCGACGCTGTCCGGGATAGCGGCCCGGTTAGGAGTATGGAGTACCCCGCGGGGGACTAAATCAGAGAATAAATGGAGTCGCCACCCAGTGTGAACTGGGAAATGATTTAAGGCCGTACTCACCCCTCGCAAGGGAAGACCTCAAACAGTTGGGTTCGGAATGGTCCCTTACTTATGCCAATTGTAATGAAAGGATTTATACAATAATATAACCAAGTCTTATGCAACACTTTCAAGATAATTTAAATAAACACACGAATTTTCGCACCCATAAACGTAAATAAAAATGAATGCAAATGCATAATTCCATAAACGTATTGAATAGTAAAGCGTAATAATGTAACTAACAATAACTGTAACAGCATTAATAATAAAAGCGGACAATTAAGTACGTAATTTAAAAGAAATATCTAAAGAGGAAAGCATGCATAGAAGTAAACGTGAAGTGATGCGGCAGAATGAATAGAGATAACTAATATGATGGATACGAAGCGGTAAATAACAAACAAAAAGGTGAATAACAAAATTAGAAGAAAAAAAGGTGCGACCCGGCGCGGCAAAATATTGTGGTAAAGGTAGCATTTTGGCTTTTCCCTCAAATGGAGGACCTTTAGCTCAACGTGATTTGCCCATGCGCTTGAGATAGCAATGCGTAAATAAACAAAGCAATAACAAGCGAAAGGTAAATAACATAATAATAAAAGATATGGGACCAAGGCCAACATTTATATAGGACCTTGTATGCCAGATTGAACGTATTTCACATTCAATCAAGCACACTTCGTCCGGCACGGTAAAACATTGTGGTAAAGGTAGCCTTTAGGCATTTCCCTCGAATGGAGGACTTTTGATCCAACATAGTTAACCCATGCGCACTAGATTAGTAATGCCTATTTAACAATGAAATAATATGCGGAAAGTAAATGACAGAATAATAAAAAGGCACGCCAAAACATTGAGGTAAAGGTAGCTGTAGGCATTGTATTTTTGCGTGTGAAACCCGATGATGAGTCTTAGTTGGAGGCACTACCTTTTAGTTAAGGATATTGCGGGAAACGGTCGTCGGAAGGAAATTGGTATTTCGTTAGATCTTTATTCACTTGTTTAGCGTCAAGCTCACTTGTTGGACCTCCGTTTAGAGCACCTTTTAATCTTGGCCCAAACCCACACACCAAGCCACCACTCACCAAGCCACCACACACCAAGCCAAACCAAGCCCACACCACCACTAGGCCCACACGCCCATCACCCTAAAATATACATAAATTAAATCAAATATTAAATTAAATATTAATATATTAATGAGATAATGTAATTAAATTAAATAAAATAATTAAACCATTTACCAAATTAAAATATTATAACTTCCTAATCCATTATATTACATACTAAATTAAAGAAATGATATGCCTAATTAAAATCAATCCTAACCAATTAAAAAATTGTATTCATAAACCAAGCAAATCAAATATTCAACCTTCCTAATTCACCAAAATTTGTCCCCCCCTCAATCTTTGACTTTTCTTGCTCAACATAAAATCAAATCTCTTCCTTGTGAGACAAGGGGAAGCCCTAGCCCTTCTATATATAAACCACACTTTTCCAAGGCATCCCCATCTCCTAGCTCTCACACATTCACGGCAATAGTACCATAATAAGTAGAAAATTTTCTCTTCTTCTCCTTCACTCAAGAATCGAAATCACGCCCCCCTAAACACTATCAATAGCCGAAAATCAAATCCAAAACAGTAAGCCATTCACAGCCCTTAACATCACCGAAAACTGCACTGTTTATGCACCCTAGGACCACCGAAATTCAACCCAAAATAGCCACCAACATTACCTAAAAATATCAGCTTCATGTAGCCCCAGTACCACCGAAAACTGCACAGTTTTCTGCCCTTAACACCACCGAAAACTGTACAGTTTTCTACCCTTAACACACCAAAAACTGCACAATTTTCTGCCCTTAACATCACTGAAAACTGCCCCTGGAACTGCAGTGATTTCACCGAAAATAAGCCTTCAAAACAGTCCCTAAATCATCTAAAATAGTAACTAAAAAAACTGCACCTTTAAACCCCTTAAACAACCAAAAAATACCGCCCTTAGACCACTAAAAACGCAAAAACAGTAGCTTTAAAGACCTGAAATAGTAAGCAGAAAATACAGAGAAAACAGTAGCACAACGGAAGCCAAACAGCGAGCAAAACAGTAAAACAGTGAGTTAAGACGTTAAACCAGTGAACCGGAGAAGTGGAGGAGCTTTACCCTTCCGATCTCCATGAAACGCAAGTCCGAAAGTCGGCAAAAAAGGTTAGACCTGAGGGTATTTTCCACATTCATTTTCTGTTTTATTTTTATTATTTATTAAGTTTTGTTCGCATGATTATTATGATATAAATACATGTTGTGGCCTTTGAGTAGATAAATATACATGTATTATGGATATGATGTGTGTTGTGGGTATTGGATGAATGGAAAATGTGTCGCCTCTTGTGGTATATAGGATGGAAATCCGGACGTAAATTTCATAGCCGATTCCTTATGGACGGTAGTATGATCTGTACTCGGGATACAATTCCACGTACCACTCGAGTAAACAGCACATATTTTGTTATTTTGAGTTGTTTAATTATTCGGTCATTTAGATTTATGCATGTTATTTATTTATGTAATGATGAGAAAAGCGCATGGGCTTAGTAAGTTCGATGAAAGGTCCTCTAATTGAAGAGGTTAAAATCATTTACCACGATGCTTTGCCGCGCCGGATATCTTTGTATTTACCTTTGTTTTATATATATGCATTGTGTTAAAAGCGCATGGGCTTAGTAAGTGCGATGAAAGGTCCTCTAATTGAAGAGGTCAAAATCCTTTACCATGATGCTTCGCCGCGCCGGATATCTTTGTATTTACCTTTGTTTTATATATATGCATTGTGTTAATTGCGCATGGGCTTAGTAAGTGCGATGAAAGGTCCTCTAATTGAAGAGGTTAAAATCCTTTACCACGATGCTTCGCCGCGCCGAATATCTTTGCATTTACCTTTGTTTTATATATATGCATTGTGTTAATTACGCATGGGCTTAGTAAGTGCGATGAAAGGTCCTCTAATTGAAGAGGTTAAAATCCTTTACCATGATGCTTCGCCACGCCGAACGATGTATATTCGATTGGATGTGAGATATGTTCAATCGGGTATATGAAATTCGATATTTTTGTATTTACTTTTGTTTCATATATATGCATTGCGTAATTGCGCATGGGCTTAGTAAGTGCGATGAAAGGTCCTCTAATTGAAGAGGTTAAAATCCTTTGCACGATGCTTTGCCGCGCCAAATAAGGTGTATTCGATTGAGTGTGAGATGTGTTTAATCGGATACACGAAGTCCGATATCATTTTCTTTACTTTATATATGCACTGTATTATGTGCGCATGGTCTTAATAAGTGGGATTAAAGGTCCTCTATATCGAGGGGTTAAAAGCCTTTACCACGATGTTTTGACACGCTTCTTGCCATGTCATTTATCCTTTTGCACATCATTGATTTATTTATGCATGCATTATGAAATTCCATATAGTCATCTTTATCTTTGTATGCATTGTTGAGAAAAGTGCATGGGCTTATTGTTGGACAGTTATGACCCATAGCGTCACTATTTGTACAGATCATGGTGTTGTTGTACAAATTAACTATGTGACAAAGGAGATTGCACTCTTATCATTTGTGATTAGATCACCTAGATATATAAATGATGAGAGGTCCTTATGATTTGTTCCTTGATTGAGAATGATATGAGACAGTATCAATCAACGAAGGATAAATCATTAAATATCCCTAGTCAGAGTATTATCGAGATTGGACATCGATAAATACGTAAAAGACTAGTATCGCACTTGTGCGCGTTGTGAGGGCACAACAGGATAGTTCTCATATATTTAAGTATTGGATACTTATGCAAGTGCGGTAGGAGGTTGTGTTTCACCGATGGTACGAAAAATAGCTTCGCTCTGGATAGACCCCCTCGGAATCCCATTGGTAGTTTGACTATGTGTCTATGGGAGTCCGACATCAGGGTAGGTGTATTTGGTCTTAACCTGAGACTTGCACCGCTAATACTTACGACAATCAATATACTTTGGTTGAGGTCGTCCAGGGCTTTAACCGGTTCTATGTACGCCAATGCTGGGTATATTGAGAATCGTAGAGTATTGGGTGTGATGTCAAGACGGAAGTATCACTCTAGTCATAGTGGAGATGATGTCACACAAGATACGGTATTAGTGCTCTTATGTGCTGCGCGGCCATCGGGATATTATGACTAGGTCATGTATATCCGATTATAGAGACTAGTTACCAGACATCCGACAAGTGCTTCGTACGGGGCAGAGACAATTCCAGCCCCAGGCCTAGCACGTGATCATCTGATACTGGACAGAAATACATAATACCATGTATACTACGCCTGATACAGATCCTTCATTCCTGTAAGGATATTTCCGGAGAATTGGGTAGGCATGGCGCTTTGCTAGAGGCCAACCTTGTCTTGTAAATCGGTAAGACGTAGTACGAGGTACTTACGTGTTCGGATAGTCCAACGACCACATTTACTGCTAACATATCCGCAGATCTCATGGGTCGCTTCCCAATGATTCACCAATGATGTATGACTCGCACTTTAATTAATCTGGGATTAATTAGAAGAGAGAGAAAATTAATCTGGGATTAATTTCGGACATATTTTATCTAGGATAAAATATCAATAAAAGAGAGATAACGATTAATTTGGAATTAATCGATAAATTAATATATTTGATATATTAAATGAAATTGGATTTCGACGCGGAATTAAAATTAGATTTTAATTCGGGCGAATGAATTAATTTAGAATTAATTCCTTGGCGACGTGAATAGTAATTATGCTTGGCATAATTATTTAATTAAATTAGATTTAATTGCGACGCAACGGATAAATCGTTAATTTGGAATTAACGAACCCGATCCCGAGATTATTTACGAGCGCATTCGTATTTCGATTTTGAGTGCGGCACATAAGTCAAATCAAGCGTCAAATCATTAGTCGCATCAAACGTCAAATCGCTAGTCGTTTCAAGCGTCAAATCACTTGTCACTTTGAGTGATGTGACTTGACAACTTGATTGATTGAGTGACATGACCACTTGAATGATGTGACATTATGTGAGTTGATGTGGCTGTAACTTTTTGACTTTTTGAAAGCCAAATTAAAGTGAAATTCACTTGAAATTCACTAAAGTTTATAAGATACACTTAAGCCAAATGCAAATTAACTTTACACATTTTTCTCTCTTTCTTCCCAACTCTTTCTTCTCTCATTTTCTCCCTACCATTCATGCCCAAGGGGCAGTGAACACTGTCAAAAACGTGACAGTCCAAGAGAGGAAGAAGCTTGATTTTGTGGCAAAATCCAAGTGCTAGCACACCTTAGGAGGCATACGAAGGTGTTAGGGAAACCCACCCACGAGCCGGGAATCGTCTGACGTAAGTTCGAGGCTCAAATTCATGGATCAAAATCTGATTTTGGGCAGAAACATCTGCTGCAGTGGGCGTGAGCTTTGGAGGATAAAACTTGATTTTGTTCATCGTTTCGTCACACAACCGATCGAAGTGAGTATTCCGCTATCTCCTTTGATGTATTCACACTTATTTTTCATGCTTGTTATGATCTTGGGACCTAGATTTAAACCAAAAATGGCATCAAGAGCCTAGGTTCAAGCATGAAACTTTTAGGGCTTAAAATTGGGTATTTTGAATTTGAGCATGATTTTATGAAATTGGATGATTAAGTATGCTTAAATATGGTTGAATTGAAGATTGATTGGATCAATTTCATGAAAATGTGATTGGATCATTTTTCCCCAAATTGGATGTGTTGGTCGAATACCTTAGCCCTATTAAGTCTTGGAATTTTGATTTTTTGGACATTGGATGTGTTGGAAATCATTCGGGTATATGTTTTAATGTCGATTGTGTAATTAATTGGATTGAATTCGAATCGGACATAAAATCCCCAAATTACCGAGACTTTAAAGTATGAAATTGGGTTTGATTTTTCATTAATGTGTTGGACATGTGATAATGATGATGAACATGATTAATTAGGCTAATTGATGTTTTAGAAATGTTAATTGGAGAATTAATTGTATTGAACACTTTATGTAATTAAATTGGAAATTTGGAATTTGGTAATTTATTATTTGGGCCTAATTTTGGAAATTAGACTTTTAAAGTTGTAATTGGGCTTGTTGGGCTTTGTTGTACAAAGTTGGGTTTATGCCAAATGGATTGGATCCAATTGGGCCCAAAACCACTTCCGTTAAGCCCAAATGCGACTTAATGAACCTTTAAAGTTAATTGGGCCTAATGGGCCAAGATTGATTTATGGGCTTATGGGGTAAATCCCGGATTGGATTTTGGTTATTCGGTTTGACCCGAGTTGACCAAAAGTCCACGCCTTATGAAATCAATTAAAAGCCCATTAGACTTTATTGAATTGACGTTGGACGTTAATCGGTCTTTGAGACGCGTTATGATTAAATTTGGAATTTAAGTCGTAAAAGGTTATTATTAAAGTGTAATATTTAATTTGGAATTAAATAACGAATTAGAATTGAATGCATATTAAATTGGATTTAATGACGTAGTTTAATTTAATTCGAGAATTCGTACTTTGAGTACTTATTCGTAAAACGAGTTTGACTCGAGCAAAATCAAATCGTTGTTTGAACATTGGATGATCACTAATTATCAAATTAATTAATTTGATTAGATTGATTGATAACATGCTTGTGTGAATACTTGGTTGTGATGAATGAATAGTATATATCGGATGGATATTAGTCGAGTGGGGGCAATTTTGGAAATTGTTATAATAAATTCGATTTATTAAATTGGACCTGTATGTCCAGCCTTATCACCTCTATTCTATTTGTATTCTCTTCTCACCTATTCCCCTCAATGTAAATGAGGTTTCTTTAGAAGTGTAATGTAACGGGTAGAAGTAATACAAGTGCTAGCATGGGAGAGAAAGAGAGAGATTTGATCTAGGATCAATGTGTTAAGTATCCATCCGCATATCATTATTAATTATTTTCATATGCGCTTTATTATGTATTTAGAATGCATGTTTAAGGGTGCATGATGATGAGACCTTAACAAAGATAATAAATTGGTAGCCAATTTACACGCGAAAAACCATCATTTTATATCAAGTGTTTTTCCCTCCATTGAGTGATTCTTACTCAAGATCCGAGATTGGCATTGGGTTGTTGGCCAAAGTCAAGCCCTTTGTCCGTCGAAGATGTGTTTGAATCACGAGAGGTTTGTTCTATATCGGTGTCTTGTCCAAGTTGTGGTTTGTTGGCCAAAGTCAATACCACTTCTTGTCACTCGACATTGATTACAAAGCTTTCCATGGTCAATTGGTCGCGCTTGACTGGGATCATTAGGTTTGTTGTGCCAAAGCCAAGGCCTAGTTGATTTAGAGGAAAAAGGTTAGGGTACGTATTGGATATATAGGCATATATGGGATATAAGTTTTGGACTTGGATGTCCACCTACCGGATCTGTGAGATGGATTGGATCCAATTGATCTTAGAGATCTACCTAGTTAATTTTCATATAATTTGTTGGCCAAAGTCAAGATTGTGTGACATTTAACGAGATCCTAGCCCAATAGGAAACACGGTTTCCCGAGTACTCGACAGAGGGTTAGAGGCTCGCAGAAAAATAGTGGGAGGTAAGAATTGAATTTGTAATATTCGTTCAATTACTTGCCATACGCGCTCAAACAAATATCATTCGTCGTTACAAAATTAAAATGTTTGTTGGACTAATATTTAAACGTTGTTTTAATAAATAGTTGGACTATATTCAAACCATTCAATTATAGTTGATTTTATAATTGGATTATAGTAATCAATATAATTGATTTTTTAATCTATTAAAATTATAGTTGATTAAATAGTTGGACTATTGTAATCATTATAATAAATAGTACCTAAATCGTTGATTACATAGTTAGACTATTAAAATCAAGATGTAATTGAAAGATTGGACATTTAAATATAATCTTGGATTAAAATATTTAAATGGTTTAATTTTCAAATTGGGAATTAAATTTCAGGATGGTCCTAGAAATAAAATAATAAGTTAATTTATTTGATAAAATAACCTATTATGCCTTAGCCCAGAATTAAGCAAATAGTATAGCATAATCTTTGGAAGATTTATGTGATGATGACTTTAGTGCTTAATCCGATATATTTGTCATAAATCTATGTTTAGATTTAAGAAGTATTAAAATTGTAATTAATAATTCTTGGAGAATTAATGACAAATCTCAAAGAGATAAAGTCAAACTTTACAATTAGGTAAGTAGCGCAAGGCGCACCTTACTTCAATATTCTAGAAACCAAGGCTTGGCCAAAGGCTTCTGAAATATTGGAAATGGCAAAGGCAAAATCATTATAATCTTCTGGGAAGATAAAGGACATATCCTAAAATGTCTGCTTAAATGTAGCAAACGGGATCGCGTAAGCGTGACTGCCGTTTGGACAAAGCAGACATGAAGGAATTAAAGAAAGGGCAAGGCTATGACTTTAAATATGTTTGTCATAATTATGTTCACTATTAGTATTGAAATTGGATTTTAAATACTCAGTGTGGTACATAGAATATATGTACTGATGTGCAGAATCTGCTGTGAACAGGATACTGACTTCAGTTGAGATTAATCTGCGAATGGGAAACATGACGTAAGTCGCTGTTTTAACCGTAGATACCTAAGTTTATGAACTACCTTCGGGTATGTACTTAAATTAGGAAACTGTTATAATGTAACTAGTTTGACTAGATACATTATCTTTATATCAATGATTAACCCGTTGCGGGTGAACCTTTATGTTCTAAGACACTAAAGTGTTTTATTACATAAAGATGATATTGAGATAAACACATTAGATGTGAATAACAGTATTTATATTTTGAATATAAATAAATCTCAAACATATAACATGACAAACAAATAGCTCAAAATGATCTGATCAGATGAAACTAATTGTGGCGTTGATGTCTGGGACACAATCAAACAAGAATCGTATATCCGCACTTTTGAAGAGTGGGTACTAGGACTAATTTGATTCCAATCAAATAAAGTCTACGAATCTAGTTTATTGGGCAAAGTGCCTAAAACACTATTTACTTGGTAAAAGTGTAAATGCCACAGATCTGTTAGCCCTAGTTCATAGTGAAGCAAATGGGCCCATGTCTACCTAGGCTAGAGATGGATATGAATATTTCGTGACCTATACGGATGTGGCATCGCGTTATGGTTATGTGTTTCTTTTAAAGAACACAAATCGGAAACTTTTAGAGTTTCGACATGAAATAGACAAACAGATCAGCTAAAGTATTAAACCGTCACGGTAAGACCGTAATGGAAAATACTTAAGCAATAAGTTTCACATATACTTGAAAGAGTATAGCATTCTTTTAAATGAGGACTCCTTCCTAGACACGTCAGTTTGACGGTGTGTCCGTATGGAGAAACCGAATTTTGTTGGACATGATAAGGTTTATCATGAGTCGCTCTGAGCTACCATTTTCCTTCAACGGAAATGTATTAACAGTGCAAAACTTATTTAGAATAAGGTTCCTTAAAAATCTGTTTGACAAAATTCATATTGGATATGAACGGGAAAGAAACAGGGTTTCACACTCCTAATAATTTGGGAATGCCGGGCATATGTTTGGATGATACCAAACTAGAACCCAAATCGAATAAGTGCCAAATGTAGGTTATCCTAGGGAAAAACCATAAGTATAGTACTTATATATCTCACAAGAGAACAATGTGATTGTTGCTCGCCATGCGGTTTTCCTAAGAGGAATACCGATATGCAGTGGTAAGTGAGAGGATAGTAATACTCGATGAAAAATCGGGGTAATACTATTCGAGGCACGAAGTCCTTAATGGAACACAAACAGTTCATCAAGGATGAATCTATACCATTAATCTTCATATACATAAGAACCGCATAGATCGGAGAGAATCAGAAAACAACCTGGGGTATGGGTTTCTGATCTCACCTCATAAAGATGTCAATCTTGTTGAGGTATACCAACCGACTACGTATGAGGAAGTGATGCAAGGTATCGACTTCCGTTATGGCAAAGTGCCATGAGTCCGAAATGGATTCCATGTATAACAACTATGTTTGGACATAGTTGATGTACGCAAGGCATTATGCCTATTGGTACTGTAAAAGTCTTCAAGGAAGACATACATGGATGGCAACATACCAACGTACTAAGCTATGCTTGTAACGGAAAGGTATCGTTATCAACATTGTGTTGATTACTGTTCAACCTTTTACCTGTTGCCACGGTAAATCCATTTGGATAATGCTTGTTGTAGCTGCACGTTTCATTTATGAAATGTGTCAGTTAAAGGTCAAAATCGCTTTCCTTAAACGGAAACCCTTTGGAGGATGTTTATAACATCCTGACGATTTTGTCGTACTAAAACTAGCAAACAAGGTTTGCAGGTTATTCAATCCATGTTTGGATTGAAGCAAGCAATAGGTTCTTGGAACTAACGTTTTGGTGTAATCATAATGGTGTATGATTTAATTCAAAACGAAAATGATTCTTGTGTATAAAAGGAGGTTAGTGGGAACGCACTGACAATGAATGTCCTGTATAAAATAATGATAACATATGTCATTTCTTGGAAATGATATTCCAATAAAACAATCGGCGAAAGCTTGGCTTTCGAGAAAATTCTCCGTAGAATTCTTGGGAGTAACAACCATTATTCTAGGAATAAAGATCTACTGGGATAGATTAAGTTGTTAAAACTCTGCGAGAACTCGTACATTGAAAAATGTACGTGACCTGGTGTCTCATACGCTTTGAGCATATGGATTCACAATCAGGCCAATCCAAGTGATAGTCACTGTATTGATGTTAAGAACATCCGTTAGAATCTTAGAGATCTAAGGATGTTGTCTTAATCTGTGGAGAATGAGAACTTGAAGTGACTGGGATCACTACTGCAAGTTTCCAAACCGATAAAACGACTAAAAGTCGCAAACGGTACTATACAGTTTGAATAACGGTACAGTGAGCTAGAAAGCTTCCGAGCAAGATATTGTTACCGAATAAACAACAAATGCGGGTTATTACTGCAGTTGAGGCATAGTGCTCTTAAGTGCTACGCGGCCATCGGGATATTATGACTAGGTCATGTATATCCGATTATAGAGACTAGTTACCAGACATCCGACAAGTGCTTCGTACGGGGCAGACACAATTCCAACCCCAGACCTAGCACATGATCATCTGATACTGGACAGAAATACACAATACCATGTATACTACGCCTGATACAGATCCTTCATTCCTGTAAGCATATTTCCGGAGAATTGGGTAGGCATGGCGCTTTGCTAGAGGCCAACCTTTTCTTGTAAATCTGTAAGACGTAGTACGAGGTACTTACGTGTTCGGATAGTCCAACAACCGCATTTACTGCCAACATATCTGCGGATCTCATGGGTCGCTTCCCAATGATTCACCAATGATGTATGACTCGCACTTTAATTAATCTGGGATTAATTAGAAGAGAGAGAAAATTAATCCGGGATTAATTTCGGACATATTTTATCTAGGATAAAATATCAATAAAAGAGAATAACGATTATTTTGGAATTAATCGGTAAATTAATATATTTGACATATTAAACGAAATTGGATTTCGATGCGGAATTAAAATTAGATTTTAATTCGAGCGAATGAATTAATTCCGAATTAATTCCTTGGCAACGTGAATAGTAATTATGCTTGGCATGATTATTTAATTAAATTAGATTTAATTGCGACGCAATGGATAAATCGTTAATTTGGAATTAACGAACCCGAGCCCGAGATTATTTGCGAGCGCATTCGCATTTCGAATTTGAGTGCGGCACGCAAGTCAAATCAAGCGTCAAATCATTAGTCGTATCAAGCGTCAAATCGTTAGTCGTTTCAAGCGTCAAATCGCTAGTCGTTTCAAGCGTCAAATCACTTGTCACTTTGAGTGATGTGACTTGACAACTTGATTGATTGAGTGACATGACCACTTGAATGATGTGAGTTGATGTGGCTGTAACTTTTTGACTTTTTGAAAGCCAAATTAAAGTGAAATTCACTTGAAATTCACTAAAGTTTATAAGATACACTTAAAGCCAAATGCAAATTAACTTTACACCTTTTTTCTCTCTTTCTTCCCAACTCTTTCTTCTCTCATTTTCTCCCTACCATTCATGCCCAATGGGCAGTGAACACTGTCAAAAATGTGACAGTCCAAGAGAGGAAGAAGCTTGATTTTGTGGCAAAATCCAAGTGCTAGCACACCTTAGGAGGCATACGAAGGTGTTAGGGAAACCCACCCACGAGCCGAGAATCGTTTGACGCAAGTTCGAGGCTCAAATTCATGGATCAAAATCTGATTTTGGGCAGAAAAATCTGCTGCAGTGGGCGTGAGCTTTGGAGGACAAAACTTGATTTTGTTCGACGTTTCGTCACACAACCGATCGAGGTAAGTATTCCGCTATCTCCTTTGATGTATTCACACTTATTTTTCATGCTTGTTATGATCTTGGGACCTAGATTTAAACCAACACTTATTGTATTGGATGAAAGGTTTCCCATTTGGGGAAGAAAAGCCTAAAATGCTACCTTTACCACGATATTTGTCGCGCCCTTATTCCGTTTGGTTGCATTATTTACATTTGTCTTGGCTTGATATCTTACTATTCATGTATCCATGTTACGATAACATTTGTGTATTGCTTCTCGTGGTATATCGGATGGAAACCCAGACGTAAATTCCGTAGCCGATTTCGAATGGACGGTAGTGCGGTCTGTAATTGGGATACAATTCCATGTACCACTTGGAAAAATGCTCACATGTGTGTTTGTGTCCATATTAGTTATCTTCTTTGGCATCATGTTATAGCATGCTTACTTTAATGCCTAATTGTATCCTTAATTGTCTTTTCTGCATTATGCACTTAGTTGACTCTTTTTATTATGCATAAATATGTAATGGTTATTTGTTTACGTTTCCGCGTGTATAAGTATGAAATGTTTATGAAGTTACATGTTCATCATTATTTGATTCCTTTTTATGTGTGCTTATGTGATTATGTCGTGCTTGCGTTTTCATGAATACAATATGCCTATGAAGTTGTATATTTGCCGCTACTTTGACTTACTTTCGAGCATGTAAACTTAGAAGTATGATATATATGGAAATCTAGGTGTAAGTTTTATCTTTTTGCGCATGTGAACTTAGAAGCATGATATTCTTGGAAATAAGTGTTACTTAGGCTTGATTAAATTATTACATAAATCCTTTCGTTACAAGTAACATAAGTAAGGGACCATTCCGACCTAACGGTTTGAGGTCTTCCCTTGCGAGGGGTGAGTGCGGCCTTAAATCTCATTTTCCCGGTTCACACCGAGTGGCGATTCCATCTTTCTCTGGTTTAGTCCCCCGTGGCTACTCCGTACTCCCAACCGGGCCGCGAGCCCGGAACAGTATGCGTCGCCCAGTTTCTGTGTCCCACAATTACCTTTTAGGCCTTTTCTCCCTCAAATAGAGGACATTTAAACCAACGTAATCAGCCCATGCGCATCAAGTAGCAATGCATGAATAAACAAAGAAATAATGTGCGAAAAAGTAAATAACGGAATAATAAAAAGACGCGGTAAAATATTGTGGTAAAGGTAGCCTTTTAGGCTTTTTCTCCCTCAAATAGAGGACCTTTAAACCAACGCAATTAGGCCATGCTCATCAAGTAACAATGAATAGAAAATAAATAGCGGAACAATAAACATAGATTTAAATCACAAAATGAAACACGTGCTTGAAAGTTTCTCAAGCGATACGTGGAGTTGTATCCCAAGTACATACTGCACTACCGTCCATTTGGATTCGACTACGGAATTTACGTCTGGGTTTCCATCCGATATACCGCAAGAGGTAGCACCGACCATTTAACATAACGCAATTATTAACCCAATGTATGCATGAAATATGATAATGCATGTGATGAAATAACAATAAATAACGAAAGCGATAAATAGTAAACTAAGTGCAAAATATTAAAGGAAAATAAATGACTGAAAATAAATGCGGAATAATAAAGCAATGATAAATATAAATTAAATGCGAAATAGAAATAAAGATAAATACAGAATATTAAATAAAGATAAATGTGAGCTAAAAAAAAATGACGGAACATCAAAGAGAGATGTGACCAATAGTTTGGCCATTTTTAATATAGGACTTCGCATGTCTGGTTGGGCGTATTCCACGCCGAACCAAGCATGCCATTTCCAGGATAACAAAATAAAATATAACAAAGGGGTGCCATCAGGTCTTACCTTTTAAATCACTCCTCGGAAGTGCGTTATGTCATGGGCGGAAGGGTTAAGATTTCGCAATTTTTCTTGTTTTATGACTCGGGTTCACCGCTATTTTGCTCGCTATTTTCTTCATTTTTGTCGCTGTTTTCGACTGTTTTTTCTGCTATTTTGCTTGCTATTTGGGGACGGTTTTGGTTCACTATTTTGGCTGTTTTGGAGTATGTTTGTTCACTGTTTTTGTCTCGATTAAAGGGGTGATATTCACGATTATTTTGGGGACTGCAGGGGGCTGTTTAAGGGACTATTTTGGGGATAATTTTTGGGTGACTTGGGTCACGATTTCAGGGTTATTTTTGTTCGGTAATGAGCTGCTGTTTGACTTGGTTTTGTGATCGTTTGTTTACGTGTGGAGGGCTGCCTTTTGTCTTGGTTTTGTGATTATTTTTTATGGTTAGGGTTGTTTTTTTGTGTACGTTGGTTGAGTGGGGGGGTTTGCTGGGTCGATGTGTGTAAGTGGCTTGAAGGTTCACATATGCATGGTGTTTAGGTTTGGCGAGCTGCTCACGTTGATTCTTGTTGAAGCCGAGAGAGGTGTCAGTTTGTTTGTGGTCTGAGCGTGAAGGGTTTGTAGAATGGATGAGTCTTTTTGTTGTCGTTAGGGGCTGGTTGTTTCCATGAGAGAGAAGTCAGTTTGATGAGAAAGACCGTGTGAGGCTAGGGTTTGTTGTTTTTGTTAAAGTGGTGTCTCGACTTGGCTTTTGTTTGTGTGAATGTGCAGAGTGTTCAAGGTTGTTTAATGAGCTGCTTTGTTGTTTTATATTTGTTAGTGGGTAGTTTTTCAGGTTGTGTACGTGAGAGAGGGAGAGCCGTGAGGAGTGAGGGCTTATGGTTTTATATTTTTGTGAGGTTGCCGTGAGTGAGAGCCCAGTAAGAGGAGCCAAGGACCAATTAGGGTTGGTTTAGGTCTCTTTTTATAATGGTGCATGCTAGGATTTCCCTGTGTGTGCATGGCTTGAAAAGGGAATAAATCAAGCAAATATGGGTGTGTTTAATTTAGGGAAAGAATATTTGTAGTTTTGGTAGGGAAATTTCTTTAATTTGGTAGGTGATTTATTTAAATTAGGAAGGGTATTTGCTTTAATTTAGGAAGGGGATTTGATTGGATTTGTAACATGTGTTTTAAATGTTTTAATTATTTGGATTGGGCTTGGGCGAAATGGGCTTTGGATGGGTGCAGGGATTTTGGGCCAAGCGGGCTTTTCATGGGTTGCTAGGGTTTTGGGCCGAGGCTAGTATTTTAAAACATAGATCAATCCAGCGAACCCGAGGCTAATTAGCGAGTTAAATTTGATAAGGTATTTATTATAATATATTTTCAGATATGGTGCCTAAGTTTATTAATTTACATAGGTTCAGTTAATATTATTTAGCCAAGATTAATAAAGTTTGTAAATGATGAGTGTCTATTAGAGGTTAAGGTGGTAGTGGGATCTGCCATCTGCCGGTAACATCTCAAGACTATGGATGTTACATAGTCTCTAACAATTCAAGCTCAAGAATAAACAAAATAAAATGAATAAACACTATCTAAGCAACTTTCATAGGTATCACGATTGTATTTAGGATATAAAACAAAGCTTTAAAACCCTCAGGTGGCCCGAGTGGACGAGTTTTAGTTTCATGAGGGCTTAAAGCAATGATACCTACAACGTCGCACAAAACAAAAACAAAACAATAAAATAAAATAAAATTGAGAGAAAAAAAAATAAGTGTTTCAGTCATATTTATACAATGGTGTTCTTGAAGATTAATCAATGTTATAGTTAAAATAAATGTTCAAAACACTATCTAAATCACAACTTCCTCAAAATGATAAGCTTATCAGGACCACATTTTTGTGTGTGTGAATCAATTCTAACCAATTTCATTTCTAAAATTATCAATCTTAATAGTTTCAAATCAAAAGTTTAACAGAATCGATATAACCATGCAACCTATTATCTTAAATCTCCATAATTTACTTTTTCATAACACAATACAATGTATTCTTTTCTTTCGTCTTTTTTTTTTCTTTTTAATTTTTTTTCACTTTTGAAGCTAAAGCAATTTTTTTTCATTTTTTTAACCATTTCATTAGTTATGAGTTTTCACACTACATGTCAAGGTAGTCATTTTCTCATTATAGAACTTTCTCTATATACGGGGGCTACATAGGCCTAGATTTCTCACGGATGGCCTCACACTTAACAGTTATAGGTAGTTCATTCTAATCAACTAGCATGTGGATATTGCATTAGAGATAGATGTTTAGGCATGTGGTCATACATTTTATCAAACAATCTCAATTCTAATATCTCAACATCAAACCTGAAGTCTGAACCGAGGTAGAATCGATAAGTGCTTAAATTGAAACATACTCAAGATAAAACTCAATTTAAAGATTCAGAATTGACTCAAATAGTGTTTATCTTTTTCTAAGAGTCATAACCTAAATTATATCAATAATTACATTTCCTATAATCTGAGTATGTTTATCCTATTAAGACAAAAATCTTTTTTGAGGATAAAGAAAATAACAAATCAGAATGACATATAGTAGGATTCAAATATTGACCATGTGAGGGAGCAAACCACTAAAACTCAAAGCTTTTTCCTATAAATTAAATTATCATAATGACACTTTAGTCCAAGATATTTTTCGATTACAAACTTTAATCCTTATAATTTTAAAAACATACAAGCTTGAGCCTCTGTTATTAAATATATTTATATTAATTAGGTCACTTAAAAAAAAAAAAAAAAAAAAAAAAAAAAAAAAAAAAAAAAGGTCATTTACTATCTTTGAATAATTTTATCGGGAAAAACTGACTCAAAATTAACAAAAAAAATTAATGACAATTACTTAAACTTAAATTTAGAAATATAAGAATTAAAGTACAATTATGATAATTTATAAGATAGTTTCCCTTTAAAAAATGTAGCAATTCGATAACATGTGAGCGGCGGTTTTGAACATTAGACGCAATACCAAATTGAGGCAAAATTTTTTCTTATCAAGGCATCAACCAATAAACGGAAACTTATTTTAAAATATGTGTGTGTGTATATTTATCAAATCCAAATTTTCTATTTGATTAGCACCGATGGTGTGAATCCAAATTTTCAAAAAAATTTATGCACATTTTAAAGTTAACCCCATTTTTGATCTTATCCAAGTTCTCAAAAATTAATCAATATTTAACACGTTGCACCAAAATTTCAATTCTTTTAAAATAAAAGTAAAACAATGACAACAATTCATCAATTTTATTTTTAACCAATGTTCACAAGACCCATCAACTTTGAAGCTTTGAAAATTCTGGTTCTCACTTAATATTCACCTGTATAATCTGAATTCATTATACACTAGTATGGGCCTGCACTTTTAGCATGTTGAATAATTGAGTTGAACTTTTAAGGTAGTTTGTTTTTTTTTTTTTTTTTTTTTTTTTTTTTTCCTTAAATTTATTTTCTAAATTTGATATTATTACTTTTCGTTTCCTAGGATAAATTATTTGAGAAAAATAGAAATGAGGTTGATATTTTTTCCTTCAAGAATATATTATGAGGTCGAGTCGGAATGAATCAATTTTTGACAATTCAATTAGATCGGATCGAATTAAAAATCTAATTTGAATTTCTACAAAGAGACTTTAGCCGTAAAATACGGAATAAAGTGTTTTGAATTCCATCTCATAGGTCATCATTTTCATGTAAGATTGGTTTTGAACTTGAATGCTTGATTTTGGAGAAAAATATTAAGAAATAAAATTTGAGTTTGCTTATTCTCATGTTTTGCATCGAGTTTGGTTAAGCTGGATAAAATTTGAAAATAGATACATTTTCTATTTTATGTTTAAAGATTTCATGCGAGGTTGAGGGTTTTAACCCTTTAGTTTATCTCACAACCAAGGATGGCAATTTTCGGATCCGAACCCGGGTCCATACGAACCCGGACCCGGATCCGCAACGTTTTTGATGGACCCAGGTCCGGCAGTGGACCTGGAAAAACGCTTCCGGGTCCGGATCCGAGTCTACCCGGGATGGACCCGGGTATACCACCCAGAACCGGACCCGGGTACCGCAACTTATTATTTTTTTTCTATTTTTTTTTAATTTTTGGTGTATAAAGCACAATAAAGCAGTAGTTAATGACTTATTTACTGTCGACACTATCTCTATATATACTCATATATATTTAAAAATTCTATATGATTTTTAATATATGGTATAAGTAAATGTTGATTTAGTCTCTATCATTTAAAACATTTATATAATTATAAAAATAGTCCTTTATTTTAAAAGATACTTAAAATTGGTGTAAATATTCATTTAGTCTCTGTCGTTTAAACCAATTATACAATTATATATATAGTCCTTTATTTTTTTTTTTTTAAAAAAAAAAAACTGAAAATTTCATGTTATATGTCAGATTTTGTTAAAATCAGCTTAATGATTGTCCAGTTTTAATGTAGAAAATTTCATGTTATATTTCAGATGTATCATTTTTAACGCAGTACAGTATGCAAGTCATATGTTTTGTTTTTTTTTTTTTTTTTTTTTTTTAATGTACGGGTCCCGGGTACCCGGGTCCGGAATCAACCGGACCCGGTACACTGCGGGTCTTCAAAATTTGTACCCGGATTCGGATCGTCCGGGTCCAGGTCTTTTTGCCCTGCCTACTCACAACACACAATTCCCATCATTCTCTAGTGCCAGCGCCCACATTTTATAAAGCACAAACTCCAACTAAAAGACAAAAAATTCAAAAATAAAATTATACGGAAAATAATATTTTAATGGATGTTCGCATTTAATAAGGTGCAAATAAGGATGGCAACGGGCCGGGCTCGGGCCAGGCTTTGATAAGCCCGGCCCGGGCCCGTGCTTTCATCCCGGCCCGGGCCGGGCCTGATTTTTTAATTATAAATAAAAAAATTATTATATAAATATATATATTTTATAAATAAAAATATTTAATTATTTATTTTAAGCCCGGATCCGATTTTTTTATTATAAAAAATTATAAATATAAAAAATTTATTATAAAAAAATATATATATATATATATTATAAATTAAAATATTTATTTATTTATTTTAAGCCCGGACCCGATTTTTTTATTATAAAAAATTATAAATATAAAAAATTTATTATAAAAATTTATATATTTTATAAATTAAAATATTTATTATTTATTTTAAGCCCAGGCCGGGCCGGTCCCGGGCTTTTTGGGTGAAGCTCGGCCGGGCCCGTGTTACCCCGGGCCGGGCCAAAACCCTCCCGGGCCGAGCCGGGCTTCGGACTTTTCTGCCTACAAATGTCATCACCTCATAATGATTAAGGTTTTATTTTGCGTTGCTATCCTTCAGAAGGAATTTGTTAATATCTATACATTAAACAAATTATTGTAATTATTTAAGAGTAGTAACAGTAGCCCTACCATTCAAAATTAAATTCACCTTAAAAGTCAAAGTTCGTAGTGAAATTTCTATCAAAATTATACATCTTATAAAAAATAAGTAATATACCAAACAAAATGGTTTTTTTCTTTATCAACTCCATTGAATAATCCTATTTGAATTAGTTATTATATTAAAATAGCCATTAATGAATTAATTAAACTACTAACCTTTAAAAGAAATTTGTTAAGCTCTATAAATTATGGATTAAAAACAAACAAAAATAAACAAATTATAGTAATTAATTCAAATTATTTTATTTTATTTTTCTTATTTCAAAATCGAGTCGCCTACATGGCATATAGAGAGAGTTTAAAAATGCTTAACTTATATATAAATATTGTCAGATTATCTATAATATTATTCCAAAAATTAATGGGATAATGTAATATGTTTTATTGTTACAATATAGTTCTTATTTAATTGATTTATTAATTTAATTTCATAATTTAATAATATTTTTTTAATTGTAATAGTATAGTATAATATGTTTTTTTTATTATAATACAACTCTTATAAATTTATAATATGTGTTTTATTTTAATAGATTTTTTATTTAATAAAAAATTAATTTTCAAGATATTTTAATTTTAAAATTTAATAATAAAAAAATTAACTGTAGAGATTAATTGTAGACATTAAGTGTCACAGATATTTTTTATTTTAATGAGAGATTATAATATATTTTCTTATTAAAATTGGTTTCTTCATTTAATTTAATAATTTAAAAATAATAAATTAAAGTATTAGTTAATTAATTAATTATTTTAATATGTTTTATATTTTAATAGTATATTATGTTTTTATATTGTAAAAAATTTCTGATGTTAATAATTTTTATTTTTATTTTATAATTTAATAATAAAAAATTAATTATAGAAATTATGTTCATTGTTAATAATTTAAGTAATAATATGTTTTATATTAATATGATATTATATTATGTTTTCTTGTTATAATAGAATTTTTTAAAAATATAATATATATTTTTATTATAATATGATTTTTATTTAATATATATATATATATATATATATATATATATATATATATATATTAATTATTTTTATAACATTAATATGAAATAGTTACATGAAGCAGTGATAAGGTATAAAAATATTTAATTTTTATATAAATATATAGATTCTTTATTCAATTTTTCACAACTGCCTGCTCGTTTTATTAATTAATTAGCACGCGGGTACTGCAAAGTCAATTTCTTTAAGTATCCACTTATCATTGTTTCCTAACTTTAGTAGTTAAATATGAACTTGAATTTGAGATTGAATTAATTTTATATTGAGTTTATTTTATAAAATATGTTTTGTTGTAATTATTATATAATAATTTAATTGTAATTGAATCTTAATAATATATTATTATTCTATGTGATTTGTCATGTTGTTAGGAAAATTTTTAAGATGTAATGGTGCAATTACGTCTCTCGTACAACAATCTAACAATGTGTTACTACTTGGGTTATAATATCAAATAAATAATTATATTTAATATAACTATACATATCATATGATTATTAATTTATAATATTATGTCGTATCAAAAAATACTATGTAATTAGATGGATAGTTTTCATATTAGTTAGCTTGTTGATTACTTATAAATTATTGGACATTCCACATGCCATATCTTAAAATTAGAGTGAGCTTATAAACGTAGTTCACTTTCTAAATTTTTTTTTTAAAAAATAAAATATTAACACAAAATTAACATCCCTGCATAAACGCCATTAGTAATCTGCCTCGATAATTAGTTAGTGATCGTTAATTGGGTGAGCACTTTGACATGTCAATTGTTCATAACCTACCCATCAAACGTGTTTGATATAAATAAATTATTTTTAAATTGCAACCGACATTTAACATTCAATAATTAATAAATTTTTATATAATAATTATTAATTATAATTTATAAAAAAAAATTATAAAATTCGATGAATTTAAATAATGGAAATTTACATTTGAAATGCCGATAATTATTATTGGTTGGAAATATTAGTTTTTTCAAAGATTTTTGTAGCATGGATTGGTGTCGGTTACTGTTTGTTAGTACTGATCCCAGATTTCTAATTAATTAATTAATTAATTGCATATTTCTAAGCCAAGCCAAGTGCCCACTTTGTAGCCATCTCTCATCTCATGATTTGAAAGAAAAAAAAAAAAAACTATAAATAGACAATATAAGCCCCATGCGTGTTTACCAAAATCTCCACCATTGAGTCTAGCTAAGCTAACTCTGAATCAAAGAAAGCAGTCTGTGCATTATCAAACTATGGGAGTCAAAATCTGGCGAAAATCCAGCGGCGGCGGCGGCGGTGGCGAGACGTTAAAACTGGGGCGGTGTTATAGCCAGCATCAAAGTAAGGAATTGAATTCAAGATGGAGAAAAATATGGAGAAAAATCACAGGAGGTGAAAAGAAAAAAGTTTATCAATCGCCTGTTACATTCCAAGGATTTTATGATCCTGACACTTATTCTCAGAATTTTGATCATGGCACCGGATCCACTGAACCCGATAATCTCTATCGATCTTTCTCAGCGCGGTATGCTAAATCATCAAGATTTTCACCTAACCACTTTGATGGTTTGATTTAAAAATGTCTATCTTCTCATTTTGATCTCTAAATCCCATTTACCAATATTATTGTTCATTCGTAATTTTACATATAGTATAGCTTTTTTGGAGGAAAAAGTAGGACAATTTTCCCCAGACACTTTCTGCACTCAAAGCGACTTTTATAGGTTTTTTTTTTATGTATATGATATATATGATCAAGATGATTTGGATTGGATCATTATTACTCATCCTATGTTTAATGTCTTGTATGCTTATCATTTTGGGTCACTATGCCATATTAGATTCACTTTAATGATTTTCTATTTTGTTTTTCTTTTATTTTTCTTTTTTCTTTTTTTTTTTTTTCTTTTTGGATATGGTTTGAAACTTTAATTTATGATCTCAATCCAAGGCAAGAAATAACAATACAAGACAAAAATAAAAAACTTGAATGATTCCAAATTTTTTATTATTCTTTTAAGTTGATAGGCATGTGTAGATGCACTTTCGTTCATATTTTTTACTGTTCACCATCGGAAGACATCATTATGTATGCAAGGAGATTATTTGCAGCATAAATATTTGTATTCTTTTCTCTTGCCAAAGTTTCGAATTGCTACATAGAATTTGATGAACCTTGATGGGCTCATCATCTCAAGAGCTGGAGCTAGATCCATAAACTGCATAAAAAATGTTGAGAGAAAAAGAACAATAAAAAGAAAAAATTTGGTGTGTGGTTTTTTTGTTCCCAAAAAAGTTTAGAAATCTTATTAGTGAGTGTAGATCACACTACTTTTTGATTGTAGTGAGATATAATATGGAAGATCATTTGAAGTTGGAAAAATTCTTCATTCTTCCATTCCCTTGTACACATGGCACCGAGCAGAAAATTCTTCTCATTGTCGTTACTTTTATTAGATATTAATAAGCCGTTTATGGTGTGTGTTTTGCACATAATATTTTAAGAACATGTAAGGCTATTTTGTGGATATTTGGGACTGTTTTGGATGTGGTTATATTATCCAAAATAGTTACATAACAAATCAGTTTACAACAGCAACCAAAACAGTGAGCTGTGCGCGCGTATAGGGAACTTTTGGTGTGCAAAACAGTCTAGTTTTTGGGCTGTCATTCGGAGCTAGAAAAATCATAAAAAACAGAAGCAAAACAAGTCTAAAAAGGCTGGACAATTTCGGCTAAGAGGGGACAAAGGCATAAAATTTTTCAAGGTCAATCTCGGTGCCTAACAGGCTTCCCCGCGTGAGAAATTATTTCCTACACATCAATATGACTCAGATGCGACTATAATATTATGTTATTGCTACTAAGTTGTCTACGTCTTTAAGGATCTGGTTCACAATACTATGTAGACAACCTCAAACACAATATTAATATCAAAACTTATAATCTATGAGGTCACTATGCAACTTCGTAAGTCAATACTTCGTAAGTTGCAATTCATTCCACTTTACAGTATATTCAAATGTAACACTCTCACTACATCTTTTCCGACTCTATATAATGTCAACAATCTAATGTCACAATTAGACTTAAAATCTAATTCAACCTTAATGGTTGCAAACTATAATCCTTATATGTAAGTAACTCTAATACCTCAAAAATACTACAGAACATGTTTCAAAACACATCTTTTGGTTTACAATATATCAGAATAGCTCATAACAACTATGACTAAATTGATATCTTGAAACTAATCAATCTTATGCATCATCCTATGATGCATATGATTGATTAGA
The DNA here is from genome assembly GCA_019454045.1 of Zanthoxylum bungeanum. Classification (NCBI taxonomy): domain Eukaryota; kingdom Viridiplantae; phylum Streptophyta; class Magnoliopsida; order Sapindales; family Rutaceae; genus Zanthoxylum; species Zanthoxylum bungeanum. Next base: position 72,003 of record SKCR01049268.1, read on the forward strand.
TATTTTAATCAATTTCTCTCTCGACTGAGGAATCATCCTCTAGGAAAGATGAATAATATATAATAAAAGACACATTAACTATCAAACAGCTGTACTAACCGTCACACAGATATTGATGTTATGTTCTTTATTAGATAGTATCTAATGCACGACTAATGAGAATATCTTACAAGTCTCTTAGTTTTATATCATATATAAAAATTTATATCGAATATAACAGAGACTACTCTCACTATATTCACGGAGAATATAAGACTTAAGTAAACCTTTACCTCATAAACATCTCATTATTACTTTAATAATGAAAATATCATCAAGATATAAAATATTAGAGAGAAATTTATATGCTCCCACTAACTATACCATCACATATGTATTCTCTACACTTTGATAAAATCAAACAATCTAACTCACTTCAAAATTAGAGAGCAAATATTTCCAAAAAGCTTATCTAAATCTACAATAGGTTCTATAAGCTAACATACCAAACTGCGATCTTAGTAGAATACATACTTTAGGGCCATTCCATAACGAAACTCTTCAAATAAAGAAATCTCATGGATCTCTTTGCTAAAGAGACCATTCAGAAACAACGTTTTATATTCCTAGCCAAAATGCATAGTCTAGTATTAGCATTAATTAAAAGATCAAGATTATTCCATTAGTGCGACTAGAGACAAGTTTTCTCAGAATTTACAATAGATTCTAGAGTATAACCTTTCCCACTATCAAACTATAAATGTTGTACCTTTAATAAGCTCAATTCACTTTTACTGCGCAAACCATTTAAACATTTTATGAATAATTAATATCAGAAGCTTAATCAAGTTCAAAACTTGATAGTACAAAACTAATAACACTCTTAGATATATGGTTCAGTGCTAACTTCCGGAGTGGATGCCAAATATCATTCCAACTAAAAGTTATAGAATAATTTTCTTCGATAAGAAAATAATAGAACTATTAAGTATAGAATACTTCGCAAATGGCTTTGACATCCTATTAGACTTATATGGAAGATGTCTAAGGGTCTTTTCATCTAATTAATTTTGTTGTTCCATTTTACAGCTCAACATTCTCACAATTGACTTTAATAAGTCAAGTCTTTTCCACAATCGTCAATATCCAATGTCACACACCAAGTAATAAAACTATTTTATTACTTGGGATTGTAGAAAATATATTCAATCGAACAAAATATAATATTCTATTAAATAGAATAAATGATAAATATTTACTTGTACTTTCGAGGCTCAAGTTCTTTCAATTGTATGACCATTATACGAAAGAAAAGTTCAAATCTCAAACTTTTCAAGATTCGAATTTCTACTTATACATATCATATACGTAAGTATATAAACCAATAGAACCTTAATCAAAAGGATGAACTAGTGTTACTGAAGCATATCCCTAAAAGTATCGAAATTAATTTTGTAATACTCAACATAAACCAAATCAAATCATATGAGATTCGATTCCTTCTATTAACCAATTCCATCACGAGGGAATCGTAGAAGGATAATATTATGTAAGAATCATATTCATTAAAAATTCTTAGAACTATTCGCCCTTAAATTCATTTATTTGATCATATCAAACATCTTTGAATAATTAAGGGACTCGCAATGAATTCTAAAGACACAATTTTCAAAATTTCATATTTAAAATCTTTGAACCAGTTAAAATATTCTATCCACGTTTCATAAGAATATATTGAAAGTTCTTGAACCTTTCTAGATATTCAATGTGTATTCCATCTGAAACTCGTAACAAAATCAAGATAACTCATTGACTAAGTTACGAAGTAAAGAAAACTACCTGCAATAATTAATAATTCATTAAACTATATACATCTAATATATTAGTTTAATAAATCAGTAGTCCATTAATAATTATTAGTTAAACGAGACTTATTCACATTCCTTTAATACAATATTCATTAAGTGGATAAGGATAGGCTGTGTGATCACGTATCAGACCATCCTTTACCATACGGGATAAGCATCTAATGCTTAAATGATAAAACTTTTAAAAAACACTGTTATAAATTATTTATAGTACTGAAAATATTTCTTAATGTTTATCTTTACTGTAATGAAACTACTAGTTGTATCAAATATGTAACAACTATTTATAAAAAATAAGTAACTAATAAAAAGTTACAAGTTCCGATATCAAATATCAAAACAGTTATTAAATAATATTTTAACATCTAGACGGGAGAACTAGTATCCAACTACACACAACTATACACATATCCTTTTTTTAGCTTTATATTTTGCCTTCAAATATTCCCAACAGTTGCAAACAATTGACTAGCAAATCATGTCGACACATGACCTTTGATGATCACTAAGGCAAAGAAAAGTCATTTTCAGATAAAAAATACCTAATGAGGTTTTCTTAATACCAGTTATGAATTTTGAGACATGAATCAATTCATGTCAATCCTTACTGCATAAGAACAAATTCTCTCTAAGGATAAAATCCTAAACTATATATTTATTTAGATTATCTATTGTGATATAGAAACTAAGCCACTGACCATCTTGTTTTTCCAAGAAAATCAGAACAGCATCTCACGATGGTCCAGACTAATTAAATATAGAAACTATTCTAGAAACCTGTAACCAGAAGTGATGTCAGAAAACATATATAAAATATGTATACAATGGACAAGAAGTTTAATTCTATCGACACGATAAAATAAGGAAAACAATAGCAGAGAATTTTCATAATATAACATACTACTTTAGTTATGAATTTTTAACCCAACAGTGTCTCTTACTACTTTACTTAATATCATATTCCTAAATAAAAAAATTAGAATTCAATAATTAAATTGAATTCCATACTGAAAAGTGGACCGCTTGAATATATTTCGACTTACAACTTTGGCACGTTCTCGCCTACGTAAATTCACATGTAGACAACTCATTATCAATCACACTTATCATGACTCCTGATTTTAGTCATGATCGATTCTCGTGATAAAATCTTTGGCACATTCATAAAGAGGCGTATCAAGGTTACACTTGTCATTGACAAACTCAAGCTACCTATGTAGTCTTGACAGCTTTGACACGTTTAGGATTTCCACTTTCACTTGAATTTATCTCTTATCATATGAGTTCTACCGATGTAAACGAACTACCATAAGCCATAAATACACAACTTTGGCACGATACATCTATAACATCAGGAAATCATTCGCATCTGTATTGACAAGATAGACTAAGAAACAAGTATTCCTAATACTAGTTACTATGATGCCTTATTTAATTGGGAAATTCTTAAAGTATCAAATGCAAAAAATTATCCATATCAATTTCTTGAAAATTAAATTTCATTTGGGAAATCATAACTTAACTTAAAAATTAAATCTCTATTACATTTCCCGTGAACACGGAACCAAAGAATTAAAAAACATCTAGATTACAAGCATATGTTAACACTAAAATTGGATTATACATCACATATCAAGCATGAAAAATATAATGGATGTAAGATCAAACCTGCTCTGATACCATTTTATTCTAGTTATTCGCTGCGGAAGAACGATTTGGGCGAAATCGTAATTTTAATTTTTTAAAACTACTAAATATACTTAATAAATACAAAAATATGCTCAACACGACGAATAACATAATAATCATGGACCATAAACCACTAAGATTTTTTCCAGGATAGTTGTGAAGATGACTGCAAGTTGGGTGATCCACGCCCAAGCATGACTTTCAAACCTGAAGTGGTTGACCAGTCTGGAAGCAAACCTGCAAAACTAGCAAACTGGTCTGGTGTGAGTTATAAAACTCAGTAAATAACCACGCTCATACTATAAACAAAACACACATGTCACACATGTGAAGTGGTGGTTGGAAAGTGGTTGGCATTTATGCCAAAACCACTTACTTTCCAACCACTTGGTTTAGGTAAAAACCAAGACTCCAACGACATGGTTTTGGGTAAAAGGGAAAAACCCTTTAACAGAACCAAAAAGCCTTCTCTCATTTGTGTAGCATATACACAATTTGGAAAAACACAAACCCTAGAACAAACACACATTGGGCGTGAACTTCATATTATTCTCCTTTGGTAAAAGTGTAAGTGCCATCGATCTGTTAGCCCTCATTCATAGTGACGTAAGTGGGCCCATGTCTAACTAGGCTAGATGTGGATATGAATATTTCGTGACCTTTACGGATGTGGCATCGCATTATGGTTATGTGTTTCTTATGAAACACAAATCGGAAACTTTTACAGTTTCGACATGAAGTAGACAAACAGATCGGCTAAAGTGTTAAAACTGTCACAGTAAGACCGAGATGGAAAATACTTAAGCAATAAGTTTCTCAAATACTTGAAGAGATTATAGTATTCTTTCAATGAGGACTCCTCCCAGAACACGTCAGTTTTGTCCGGTGAGAAGTCGTGAATTAGCTGAATTGACTTTTGTTGGACTTGATAAGGTTAATCATGAGTCGCTCTGAGCTACCATTTCCTTCAAAAGGGAAGCATTAACAGTACAATACTTATTTTGAATAAGGTTCTATGAAAATCTGTTAGATAGAAATCATATTAGATATGAACAGGAAAGAAATCGGATTTTCTCACTCCTAAAGATTTGGGAATGCTAGGCATACGTTTGGATGATACTAAACTAGAACCCAAATTAGATAAGTGCCTAATGTAATTGGCTATCCTAAGGAAACCAAAGTATAATACTTATACATCTCATATGAGAATAATGTGATCGTTGCTCACCATGCAGTTTTCCTAAGAGGAATACTGATATACAGTGGTAAGTGAGAGGATAGTAAAACTCGATGAAAATCAGAGTAATACTGTTCAAGGCACCGAGTCCTTAATGGAATATAAATAGTTCATCAAGGATGAAACTATACCAGTAATCTACGAATACACAAGAACCGCGTAGATCAGAGAGAGTCAGAAAACAACCTGGGAGGTATGGGTTTCTGATCTCACCTCATAAAGGTGTCAATCTTTTGAGGAATACCAACTGACTACGTATGAGGAAGTGATACAAGGTATCGACTCCCTATTATGGCAAAGTTCCATGACATCTGAAATGGATTCCATGTATATCAACTATATTTGGACACTAGTTGATGTACCGCAAGGCATTGTGCCTATTGGTACTATATAAGTCTTCAAGGAAGACATACATGGATGACAACATACCAACGTACAAAGCTAGGCTTGTAGCGAAAATGTGTCGTTATAAACATTATGTCAATTACAACGAAATTCTTTACCTGTTGCCATGGTATATCAATTGGATAATGCTTGTTGATGCTGCATGTTTCATTTATGAAATATGGCAGCTGAACAGGAAAAATCACTTTCCTGTGAAAATGAAACATTTTGGAGGATGTTGTACATCCTGACGGTTTTATCGTACCAAAACTAGCAACATAAGGTTTGCGGGTTATTCGATCCATAGAGGGATTTAAGCAAGCATTAGATTCTTGGAACAATTGTTTTGATGTAATCATAATAGTTTATGATTTAATTCAAAACGAAAATAATTCTTGTGTATATAAGAGGGTTAGTGGGAACGCACTGACACTGAATGTCCTAATAATGATGATATGTCATTTCTTGAAAATGATATTCCCACATATTACAATCGGTGGTGAAAGCTTGGCTTTCATAAAAGATTCTCCGTAGAAATCTTGGGAGAAACAACCTTTATTCTAGGAATAAAGATCTACTGGGATAGATCTAAAGGTTGTTAACACTCTCCGAGAACTCATTACATGAAAAAATGTACGTGACCTGTGGTCTCATACGCTTTAAGCATATGGAGTCACAAACCATGTCAATCCAAGTGATAGTCACTGGATTGATATTAAGAACATCCGTTAGTATCTTAGAGAACTAAGGATGATGTCTTAAACTATGGAGAAGGAGAACTTGAAGTGACTGGGATCACTGCTGCAAGTTTTCCTAACCGACAAAAATAACGGTACTATACAGTTTGAATAACGAAACAGTGAGCTGGAAATCTTCCAAGCAAGATACTGTACCGAATAAACAACAAACGTGGGTTATTGCTGCAGCTGAGGCAGCATTAGAAGCCATTTGAGTCGATAATAAATCTAATTAGATTAGATATAGTTCTGTTAGCAGCTGAGCTAGGCGTCAGCACAGGCTAAAGAATTAATGGTTCATCAACGATCCAGTTATATATTTCGACTATTCATCTGATTCGTTTGGATCATACAACGTGGCGATGTGATGATCGTATAAATCACATCAGACGATAATCATGTAAATCCGTTGACGAAAGCCTTTCCTCAACAGTTGAGCGAACCGTACATAGTTCGAGTGTAAGACACTCGAGTGACTGGCTATAGGCCAAGTGGGAGATTGTTGGACAGTTATGACCCATAGCGTCACAATTTGTACAGATCATAGTGTTGTTGTACAAATTAACTATGTGACAAGGAGATTGCACTCTTATCATTTGTGATTATATCACCTTGATATATAAATGATAGGAGGTCCTTGTGATTTGTTCCTAGATTGCGAATGATATGAGACAGTATCAATCAATGAAGGATAAATCATTAACATTCCCTAGTTAGAGCATTGTCGAGATGGACATCGATAGATGCGTAAAAGACTAGTATTACACTTGTGCGTGTTATGTGAGACATAACGGTTAAGTTCTCATATATCTGGGTATAGGATACTCAGGCAAGTTAGTAGGAGGTCGTGTTTCACCGATGGTATGGGAAACAGCTTCGCTCTAGATAGACCCCTCCGAATTCCATTGGTAGTAGACTACGTGTCTATGGATGTCCGAAATCAGGATAAGTGTATTTGGTCTTAACCTGAGACTTGCACCGTTAATACTTGCGACAATCAATATGATTTGGTTTTGGTCGTCCAGGGCTTTAACCGGTTCTATGTTACTCCACGCTGGGTAATATGAGAATCATAGTGTATTGGGTGTGATGTCACGACGGAAGGTGTTGGTTTTATCTAGGTCCCAAGATCATCAAACAAGCATGAAGATGTGTGAAATACATATCAAAGAAGTTGCGGAATACTTACATTGATCGGTTGAGATGAAACGACGAACAAAACCTTCAAAAAGCTCACTGGTTTGGCGCCCACTGCAGCAGATTTTTATCCAAGAATTTCATTTTGAGCTGAGATTTGAGCCTCGAACTTGCGTCAAACGATTCCCGGCTCGTGGGTGAGTTTCCCTAACACCTTCGTATACCTCTTAGGAGTGTGCTAGCACTTGGATTTTGCCACAAAACCCACAAAATGAACCATCATTTTCGGCCACCTTGGGCAGTTCTGCCTTGGGCGTGACTTGTAGAGAGGGAAGAGAGATGAAAAATGAATTAGGTTAAGGGAAAATGTGTCCAACACTTCACTTATATATTTTCCAAAATACTAAAGTATTTACCATTTATTTTATGCTTTAAAAAAAACAATAAAACAAATGTAAATCTTTATTTTAATTCTTTTCCCTTGGTAAAAGGTGAAAAGGAAAAGCATTTCACTTTTCCAAAAAGTTCAAAATCTTTCCCCCCAAAATTTCCCTCCAAATCTTAAAGGTCAAAGTCAAAGAGTCAAAGTTACTTCTCCAAAAAGTGATTTGACTTTTATGACTTGCGATGTGATTTGCGATGCGACTTGCGGCACGATTCAAAATCGACGTAACTTCGCAAACACATTCCGAGCTCGGTTTCGATAATTCTAAATTAACGATTTTCTCGATGCCTCGTTAATAAATCCAATTTACTAATCACGTCGCTCGAGAATTAATTCTAAATTAATTCAAGTGCCCGAATTAAAATCTAATTTTAATTCCTAATGAAATCCAATTTCGTTTAATATATCGAATATATTATTTATCGATTAATTCCAAATTAATCGTTTTCTCTCTTTAAATTGATATTTTATCCTAGATAAAATATCTCCGCATTAATCTCAGATTAATTTTCTCTCTCTTCAAATAATCCCAGATTAATATATAATGTGAGTCATACGTCATCGGTGTATCATTGGGAAACGACCCATGAGATCTCCGGATATGTTGGAAGTAAATTCGGTCGTCGGACTATCCGAACACGTAAGTACCAAGTATTACGTTTTACCAATTTACAAGACAAGGTTGGCCTCTAGCAAAGCGTCATGCCTACCCAATTCTCCGGAAATATCCTTACAGGAATATGTGATCTATATCAGGCGTATACGTAGTATTGCGTATTTCGATCCAGTATCGGATGATCACGTGCTAGGCCTGGGGCTGGATATATGTCTGCCCCGTACGAAGCACATGTCGGATGTCTGGTAACTAGTCTCTATAATCGGATATACATGACGAGTCATAATATCCCGATAGCCGCGCAGCATATAAGAGCACTAATACCGTATCCTACGTGACCATCATCTCCATATGACTGGAGTGACACTTTCGTCTTGACATCATACCCAATACACTACGATTCTCAATATACCCAGCAGCGTACACAAAATCTGTTAAAGCCCTGGACGACCTCAACTAAAGTAAATTGATTGTCGTAAGTATTAGCGGTGAAAGTCTCAAGTTAAGAGCAAATACACCTACCCTGATTGCAGACTCCCACAGACACAACGTCATACCACCAATGGGATTCTGCGGTGGTCTAATCCAGAGCGAAGCTGTTTCCCGTACCATCGGTGTGAAACAAAACCTCCTATTACACTTGCCTGAGTATCCTATACCCAGATATACGAGAACTATGCCGTTAGTCTCACATAACACGCACAAGTGTAATACTAGTCTTTTACGCATATATCGATGTCCAATCTCGACAATGCTCTGACTAGGGATGTTTAATGATTTATCCTTCGTTGATTGATACTGTCTCATATCATTCTCAATCTAGGAACAAATCATAAGGACCTCCTATCATTTATATATCTAAGGTGATCTAATCACAAATGATAAGAGTGCAATCTCCTTTGTCACATAGTTAATTTGTACAACAACACTATGATCTGTATAAATATTGACGCTATGGGTCATAACTGTCCAACAATCTCCCACTTGACCTTTAGCCAGTCACTCGAGTGTCTAACACCCGAACTATGTACGGTTGGCTCAAACTGCTGAGAAACTGCTTTCGTCAGCGGATTTATATGATTATCGTCTGACGCGATTTATTCGATCATCACATCACCATGATGTATGATCCGAATGAATCAGATGAATAGTCGAAGTATGTATCTGGATCGTTGATGAGACCATTAATTCTTTAGCCTGTGCTGACGCCCAACTCAGCCGCTAACAGAACTATATCTAATCCAATTAGATTTATTTATTGACCCAGATGGCTTCTATTGCTGCCTCAGCTGCAGCAATAATCCACATTTGTTATTTCGGTAACAGTATCTTGCTTGGAAGATTTCCAGCGTTTGCGACTTTTAGTCGTCTTATCGGTTCAGAAACTTGCAGTAGTGATCCCAGTCACTTCAAGTTCTCCTTCTCCACAGATTAAGACAGCATCCTTAGATCTCTAAGATTCTAACGGATGTTCTTAACATCAATCAAGTGACTATCACTTGGATTGGCCTGATTGTGAATCCATATGCTCAAAGCGTATGAGACACCAGGTCGCGTACATTTTAATGTACAATTTCCCAGAGAGTTTTAACAACTAAATCTATCCTAGTAGATCTTTATTCCCAGAATAAAGGTTGTTTCTCCCGAGAATTCTACGGAGAATTTTCTCTTGAAGCCAAGCTTTCACCGATTATTTTATGGGAATATCATTTCCAAGAAATGAATATATATTACATTATCATTATTTTAAGGACAGCCACTGTCTGTGCGCTCCCACTAACCCTCTCATATACACAAGAATCATTCTGTTTTGAATCAAATCATTGACTATCATGATTACATCAAAACAATAGTTCCAAGAACTTTATGCTTGCTTCAACCCAAACATGGATCGAACAACACGCAAACCTAGTTTGCTGGTTTAGGTACGACAAAATCATCAGGATGTTATAAACATCCTCCAAAAGGTTTCCGTTTAAGGAAAAAGGGATTTTGATATTTAACTGACACATTTCATAAATGAAACGTGCAGCTACAGCAAGCATTATCCAAATGGATTTACTGTGGCAACAGGTAAAAGGTTGAACCGTAATCAACACAATGTTGATAACGATACCTTTCCACTACAAGCCTAGCTTTGTACGTTGGTATGTTTCTTTCCATTTATGTCTTCCTTGAAGACTTATACAGTACCTATAGGCACAATGCCTTATGGTACATCAACTAGTGTCCAAACATAGTTGTTATACATGGCATCCATCTTGGACTCATGGCACTTTGCCATAATAGGAGTCGATACCTTATATCACTTTGTCATACGTAGTTGGGTCTTCCTCAATAAGATTGACATCTTTATGAGGTGAGATCAGAAACCCATACCCTAGGTTGTTTTCTGATTCTCTCCGATCTACGCGGTTCTTGTGTATACGAAGATTAATGGTATAGTTCATCCTTGATGAACTATTTGTGTTCCATTAAGGACTTGTGCCTTGAACAGTATTACTTCGATTTTCATCGAGTTTTACTGTCCTCCCACTTACCACTGCATATCGGTATTCCTCTAAGGAAGACCGCATGGTGAGCAACAATTACAATTGTCTCCAGTGAGTTGTATAAGTACTATACTTATGGTTTCCCTAGGATAACCTACATTTGGCACTTATTCGATTTAGGTTTTAGTTTGGTATCATCCAAACATATGCCCAGCATACCCAAATCTACAGGGATGTGAAACCCAGTTTCTTTCCCTTTCATATCCAATATGAATTCTGTCATATTGATTTTCATGGAACCTTATTCTAAATAAGTTTTGCACTGTTAATGCATATCCGTTGAAGGAAACGATAGCTCAGAGCGACTCATGATAAACCTTATCATGTCCAACAAAATTCGGTTTCTCCGTACGGACACACCGTCAAACTGACGTGTCTCGGGAGGAGTCCTCATTTGAAAGAATACTACTCTTTCAAGTATATGTGAAACTTATTGCTTAAGTATTTTCCATTTCGGTCTTACCGTGACGGTTTAATACTTTAGCCGATCTGTTTGTCTACTTCGTGTCGAAACTCTAAAAGTTTCCGATTTGTGTTCTTTAAAGAAACACATAACCATAACGCGATGCCACATCCGTATAGGTCACGAAATATTCATATCCACATCTAGCCTAGCTAGATATGGGCCCACTAACTTCACTATGAATAGGGCTTACAGATCGATGGCATTTATCACTATTACCAAGTAAATAGTATTTTAGGTACTTTACCTAAAGAACTAGATTCGTAGATTTTATTTGAATAATCAAATCAGTCCTAGTACCCACTCTTCAAAAGTGTGGATATACGAGTCTTGTTTATTGTGTCATAGACAACAATGCCACATTTAAGTCTCTTCTGATCAAATCAGTTAGAGATTTATTTGTCATATATATGTTTGAGATTTATTTATATTCAAAATATAAATACTGTAATTCACATCTAATGTGTTTATCTCAATATCATCTTTATATAATGAAACACTTTAGTGTTCTAGAATATAAAGGTTTATCCGCAACGGATTAAAACTGATATAGAGATAATGTTTCTAGTCTAGCTAGTTACATTATAATAGTTTCCTAATTTAAGTACATACCCCAAGGGTAGTTCCTAAACTTAGGTATCTACGGTCGAAACAGCACTTTCGTCCCGTTTCCGATTCGCAGATTAATCTCATCTTGAAGTCAGTATCCTGCTCACAGCAGATTCTGAGCATCAATACATATATTTTATGTACCACACTAAGTATTTAAAATCCAATTTCAATACTAGTAGTGAACATAATAATGACGAATATATTTAAAGTCGGAGCCTTGCTCTTTCTTTAATTCCTTCCATGTCTGCCATATCCAAACGACAGTCATTTTGGGATATGTTCTTTATCTTCCCAGAAGATCTTAATGATTTTACCTTTACCATTTCAATATTTCAGAAGCCTTCGGCCAAGCCTTGGGTTTCTAGAATATTGAAGTAAGGTGCGCCTTGCGCTATTAGCCTAATTGTAAAGTTTGACTTTATCTCATTGAGAATAGTCATTTTCTCCAAGAGTTATTAATTGCAATTTTAATCTTCTTAAATCTAAACATAGATTTATGACAAGTATGTTGGATTAAGCACTAAAGTTATCATGCATAAACCTTCCAAAGATTATGCTTTACTTATTTGCTTAATTCTGGGCTTAGGCTTAACAAGTTATTTTATCAAATAAAGTAACTTATTATTATTTCCAAGGACCATCCTGAAATTATTCCCAATTTAAAAATTAAACCATTTAAACATTTTAATCCAAGATTATGTTTTAAATGTCCAATCTTTCAATATATCTTGATTTTAATAGTCCAACTATTTAATCAATAATTAAGGTACTAATATATTATTAATGATTACAATAGTCTAACTATTTAATCAACTATAATTTAATAGATTAAAATCAATTATATTGATTACTATAATCCAATTATAAAATCAACTATAATTGAATAGTTTGAATATATAGTCCAACTATTTAATAAAACAACGATTTAAATATTAGTCTAATTGACATTTAAATCATAACGACGAATGATATTTGATTGAGCGCGTATGGCAAGTAATTGAACGAGTATTGCAAATTCAATTCTTGCCTCCCACTATTTTTCGGCGAGCCTCTAACCCTCTGTCGAGTACTCGGGAAACCGCGTTTCCTAGTGGGCTAGGATCCCATTAAATATCACACAATCTTGACTTTGGCCAATAAATTGTATGATAATTAACTAGGTAGATCTCTAAGATCAATTGGATCCAATCCAATTCCTAGATCAAGTAGGCGGATATCCAAATCCTTAACATATATCTTATATATGCCAATACATCCAATGTATTGCCTAACCTTTTTCCTCTGAATCAACTAAGCCTTGGCTTTGGCACAACAAGCTTAATGATCCCAGTCAAGCGCGACCCATTGACCATGGAAAGCTTCGTAATCAATGTCGATGGACAAGAAGTGGTCTTGACTTTGGCCAACAAACCACAACTTGGACAAGACACCAATATAGAACAAAACTCTCGTGATTCAAACACATCTTCGACGGACAAAGGGCTTGACTTTGGCCAACAACCCAATGCCAATCTCGGATCTTGAGTATGAATCTCAATGGAAGGAAAAACGCATGATATTTGATGAGGGTTTTTCGCGTGCAAATTGGCTACCAATTTATTATCTTTGTTAAGGTCTCATCATCATACACCCTTAAACATGCATTCTAAATACATAATAAAGCGCATATGAAAATAAACAATAATGATATGCGGATGGATACTTAACACATTGATCCTAGATCAAATCTCTCTTTAACTCTCATGCTAGCACTTGTATTACTTCTACCCGTTACACTACACTTCTAAAGAAACCTCATATACATTGAGGGGAATAGATGAGAAGAGAATACAAATAGAATAGAGGTGATAAGGCTGGACACGCAGGTCCAATTTAATAAATCAAATTTTTTACAATATTTCCAAAATTGCCCCCACCCGACTAATATCCATCTGATATACACTATTCATTCATCACAACCAAGTATTCACACAAGCATGTTATCAATCAATCTAATCAAATTAATTAATCTGATAATAGTGATCATCCAATGTTCAAACAACGATTTGATTTTGATCGAGTCAAACTCGTTTTGCGAATAAGTACTCAAAGTACGAATTCTCGAATTAAATTAAACTACGTCATTAAATCCAATTTAATATGCATTCAATTCTAATTCGTTATTTAATTCCAAATTAAATATTACACTTTAATAATAAACCTTTTACGACTTAAATTCCAAATTTAATCGCAACGCGTCTCAAAGACCGATTAACGTCCAACGTCAATTCAATTAAAGTCCAATGGGCTTTTAATTGATTTCTTAAGGCGTGGACTTTTGGTCAACTCGGGTCAAACCGAATAACCAAAATCCAATCCGGGATTTACCCCATAAGCCCATAAATCAATCTTGGCCCATTAGGCCCAATTAAACTTTAAAGGTTCATTAAATCGCATTTGGGTTTATGGAAGCGGTTTTGGGCCCAATTGGATCCAATCCAATTTGCCTAAACCCAACTTTGTACAACAAAGCCCAACAAGCCCAATGACAACTTTAAAAGCCAAAATCCAATTTTAAGGCCCAATTAATTAAATACAAAAATCCAATTTCACATTCAATTAACCTAAAGTGTATTACATGATTAATTACCCAAATTAACATTTCTAAAACATTAATTTATACAATTAATCATGCACAATTTCATTATCACATGCCCACACATTTAATGAAAAATCAAACCCATTTTCATGCTTCAAAGTCTTGGCAATTTGGGGATTTTATGTCCGATTCAAATTCAATCCAATCAATTACACAATCGACATTAAATCATATACCCAAATGATTTCCAATTCATCTAATGAACAAAAAATCAAAATTCCAAGACAATTAGGGCTTATTAAATTCGGCCACCATAAGCAAATTGGGGAAAAATGATCCAATCATATTTTCATGAAATTGATCCAATCAATCTTCAATTCAACCATATTTAAGCATACTTAATCATCAATTTCATAAAATCATGCTCAAATGAAAATACCCAATTTATCATTTTAGGCCAACTTTAATATTTGGGGAAAAATGTTTCAAATATTAATTCATGAAATTGATCTAATCAATATTCAATTAAACATGTATTAAGCATACTTAAACATCCAATTTATTCAAATCATGCTCAAATACAAAATACCCAAATTTTAAGCCCTAAACTTTCATGCTTGAACCTAGGCTCTTGATGCCACTGTTGGTTTTATTCTAGGTCCTAAGATCATCAAACAAGCATGAAGATGTGTGAAATACATATCAAAGAAGTTGCAGAATACTTACATTGATCGGTTGAGACGAAACGACGAACAAAAACCTTCAAAAAACTCACTGGTTTAGGCGCCCACTGCAGCAGATTTTTGTCCAAGAATTTCAGTTTTGAGCTGAGATTTGAGCCTCGAATTTGCGTCAAACGATTCCCGGCTCGTGGGTGAGTTTCCCTAACACCTTCGTATACCTCTTAGGAGTGTGCTAGCACTTGGATTTTGCCACAAACCCACAAAAATGAACCATCATTTCGGCCAAGCTTGGGCAGTTTTCTACCTTGGGCGTGACTTGTAGAGAGGGATGAGAGATGGAAAAATGAATTAGGTTAAGGGAAAATGTGTCCAATACTTCACTTATATATTTTCCAAAAATACTAAAGTATTTACCATTTATTTTATGCTTTTAAAAAAAACAATAAAACAAATGTAAATCTTTATTTTAATTCTTTTACCCTTGGTAAAAGGTGAAAAAGAAAAGGATTTCACTTTTCCAAAAAGTCAAAATCTTTCCCCCCAAAATTTCCCTCCAAATCTTAAAGGTCAAAGTCAAAGAGTCAAAGTTACTTTTCCAAAAAGTGATTTGACTTTTATGACTTGCGATGTGATTTGCGATGCGACTTGCGGCACGTGATTCAAAATCGACGTAACTTCGCAAACACATTCCGAGCTCGTTTTCGATAATTCTAAATTAACGATTTTCTCGATGCCTCGTTAATAAATCCAATTTACTAATCACGTCCCTCGAGAATTAATTCTAAATTAATTCAAGTGCCCGAATTAAAATCTAATTTTAATTCCTAATCGAAATCCAATTTCGTTTAATATATCGAATATATTATTTATCGATTAATTCCAAATTATTCTCTCTCTTTAAATTGATATTTTATCCTAGATAAAATATCTCCGTAATATATCCCAGATTAATTTTCTCTATCTCTTCAAATTAATCCCAGATTAATATATAATGCGAGTCATACGTCATCGGTGTATCATTGGGAAGCGACCCATAAGATCTCCGGATATGTTGGCAGTAAATTCGGTCATCGGACTATCCGAACACGTAAGTACCAAGTATTATGTTTTACCAATTTACAAGACATAGTTGGCCTCTAGCAAAGCGCCATGCCTACCCAATTCTCCAGAAATATCCTTACAGGAATATGTGATCTATATCAGGCATAGTATACGTAGTATTGCGTATTTCGATCCAGTATCGGATGGTCACGTGCTAGGCCTGGGGCTGGATATGTGTCTGCCCCGTACGAAGTATATGTCGGATGTCTGGTAACTAGTCTCTATAATCGGATAACATGACCGAGTCATATATCCCGATAGCCGCGCAGCATATAAGAGCACCAATACCGTATCCTACGTGACCATCATCTCCATATGACTGGATGACACTTCCGTCTTGACAGCACACCCAATACACTACGATTCTCAATATTACCCAGCATCGGCGTACACAGAACCTGTTAAAGCCCTGGACGACCTCAACTAAAGTACATTGATTGTCGCAAGTATTAGCGGTGCAAGTCTCAGGTTAAGACCAAATACACCTACCCTGATTGCAGACTCCCACGGACACAAAGTCATACTACCAATGGGATTCTGCGGTGGTCTAATCCAGAGCGAAGCTGTGTTTCCCGTACCATCGGTGAAAAACACGCCTCCTATTACACTTGCCTGAGTATCCTATACCCAGATATACGAGAACTATGCCGTTATGTCTCACATAACACGCACAAGTGTAATACTAGTCTTTTACGCATCTATCGATGTCCAATCTCGACAATGCTCTAACTAGGGATGTTTAATGATTTATCCTTCATTGATTGATACTGTCTCATATCATTCGCAATCTAGGAACAAATCACAAGGACCTCCTATCATTTATATATCTAAGGTGATCTAATCACAAATGATAAGAGTGCAATCTCATTTGTCACATAGTTAATTTGTACAACAACACTATGATCTGTACAAATAGTGACGCTATGGGTCATAACAGTCCAACAGAAGTATCACTCCAGTCATAATGGAGATGATGTCACGTAGGATACGAAACTAGTACTCTTAAGTACTGCAGTCATCGGGATGATATGACTAGGTCATGTTCATCCGATATAGAGACTAGTTACCAGACATTCGACATGTGCTTCGTACGGGGCAGACACAATTCCAGCCCCAGGTCTAGCACGTGACATCTGATACTGGATCGCAATATGTAATACTTCGTATACTACGCCTGACATAGATTATATATTCCAATAAGAATATTTCTGGAGAATTGGGTAGGCACGGTGCTTTGCTAAAAGCCAATCATGTCTTTTAAATCGGTAAGCACGTGGTACGAGGTACGCACGTATTCGGATAATCTGATGACCGTATTTACTGCCAATATATCCATGGATCTCTTGGGTCGCTTCCCAAAGATTTACCGATGACAGTTGATTTAAATTAGAATTAATCTGGGATTAATTAAGATGGAGAAAATTAATCTGGGATTAATTGAGGTATTATTTAATCTGGGATTAAATGTGTTCAGAAGAGAGAGAACGTGATTACTTTGGAATTAATCAGTAAAATAAATTTAATAGTTAAATTTGATTTTTCTATTTAATTTATTCGTATGGGCTAAAATTAATATATCGGATATTTTAATATGAATTAGATTTCATTATGAAATTAAAGTTGGACTTTAATACGAATGAACGAACGAATTAATTTAGAATTAATTCATAAACGACGTTCGTAATATATTTGCGAGGCATCGTTATTTAATTAAATTAGATTTAATTATTTAGCGACGAATGTTCGTTTAATCGGATTAAACAGATTCGAGCAGCGGAAAATGTTCGTAGAGATATTTTGAATTTTGAATTTAAAATGGTAGGACCCACTTCACACATGTCACATATGTGAAGTGGTGGTTGGAAAGTGGTTGACATTTATACCAAAACCACTTACTTTCCAACCACTTGGTTTAGGTAAAAACCAAGATTCCAACTACATAGTTTTGGGTAAAAGGGTAAAACCTTTAACAAAACCAAAAAGTTTTCTCTCATTTGAGTAGCATATACACAATTTGGAAAAACACAAACCCTAGAACAAACACACCTTGGGCGTGAACTTCATATTATTCTCCCTTTTGATTTTGTGGCAAAATCATCAAAGCTAGCACTTCAAGGAATCAACTAAGGTGATAGTGAAACCAACTCAAAGCTTGGAATCAACATAGATGAAGGATCTTGGAGAACTTCATTCAAAATTTTAAAAGCTTAAATCCATTCAATGTAAGTAATTTCGCAACTTATAATGAATTTATGAACTCCTTTTCTTTCTTATTAGATCCTTGGCATGTTGTAGGAACACTAACATGACCCATAGCATCACTATTTGTACAGAACATGGTGTTGTTATACAAATTAACTATGTGACAAAGGAAATTACTCTTTTATCATTTGTGATTAGATCACCAAGATATATAAATGATAGAAGGTCCATATGTTTAGTTCCTGATTGAGATGATATGAGACAGTATCAATCCATGAAGGTTTAATCATTAAATATCCCTAGTCGTAGTATTATCGAGATTGTACATCGATAATACGGAATAGACTAGTATTACACTTGTGCATGTTATGGGAGCATAACGGCATAGTTCTCATATATTTGGGTATTGGATACTTATGCAAGTGTAATAGGAGGTTGTGTTTTATCGATGGTACGGAAAACAGCTTCGCTCTGGATAGACCTCTTCGGAATTCCATTGGTAGTATAACTATGTGTCTATGGAAGTCCGAATCAGGGTAGGTGTATTTGGTCTTAACCTGAGACTTGCACCGCTAATACTTGCGACAATCAATATACTTTGGTTTTTGTCATCCGGGGCTTTAACCAGTTCTGTGTACGCCTTTTCTGGGTATATTGAGAATCGTAGTGTATTGGGTTTGATGTCAAGATGGAAATATCACTTCAGTTATAGTGGAGATGATGATCACGTAGGATACAAAACTTGTTCTCTTATATGCTGCAACTATCGGGATATTATGACTAGGTCATGTATATCCGATTATAGAGACTAGTTACCAGAGATCCGATATGTGCTTCATACGGGACAGATATATTTCCAGCCCCAAGTCTTGCACGTGACCATCCGATACTGGATCGTAATACGCAATACTACTTATACTACGCCTGATATAGATTATAATATTCCTTTAAGAATATTTCTGGAGAATTGGGTAGGCATGGCGCTTTGCTAGAAGCCAACCTTGTCTTGTAAATCGGTAAAAATGTAGTACTAGGTACGTACGTGTTTGGATAGTCCGACGACTGGATTTACTGTCAACATATCCGGGGATCTCATGGGTCACTTCCCGAAGATTCACCGATGACGTATGACTCGCACTTTATTAATCTGGGATTAATTAGATGAGAGAGAAAATTAATTTGGGATTAATTACGGAGATATTTTATCTGGGATAAAATATTATTTAAAGAGAGAGAACGATTAATTTGGAATTAATCGTTAAATTGATATATTCGATATATTAAACAAAATTGGATTTCGACGCGGAATTGAAATTAGATTTTAATTGGGCGAACAAGTTAATTTAGAATTAATTCGTTAGCGATGTGAATAGTAATTTTGCTAGGCATAATTATTTAATTACGTCGCAACGGAAAATTAGTTAATTTGGAATTAGCGAACGTGAGCCAGAGAGTGTTTGCAGGCGCACTCGTATTTCGAATTCAAGTACGGCCCACAAGTCACATCAAGCGTCAAATCACTAGTCACATCAAGCTTCAAATCACTTGTCACTTTGAGTGATGTGATGTAAAGTCACTTGTGATGTGAATAGTTGATGTGAGTTGTTGGAATGCATTTATTGCATTTTTTGCCTCTAAATTTTTGTTGACTTTTGGAAAGCCTTTTACAAAAATTTGGTATATGTTTTTCATTAGTTTTTTGAAACCAAAATAAGACATAACTCTCTCTCTCCCTCTCCTACATGTTTTGGCCAAGGGCCAAACATTTTCTTCTCTCATTTTCTTCACCAAAACCGTGAGTAATAAGAAGAAAATGGTAGATTTATGGCAAATCTTGCCAATGCTAGCACATAAATGGTCATCCTAAGGTGATAGGGAACCGGACTTGTGAGCTTGGAATCACCATTTGAGAAGCTTGGAGCTTGGAGCATCAATGGAGGACCATGGTCGAATTTTGGAGGAGAACAAAAACCCATTATCGAGAGCTCAAGGAGATAAAAAGCTTTGTTGTTCCTCGCATCTCAAAAGCCGTTCAATGTGAGTATGATTTCGCCGTATTTCATTATTGTATTCACATGTTTCTATGCTTAAAATGATCTTTGGGACCTTAGAGAAACCCAACAATGGTATCAGAGCCATTTTGAGCATGAAACTTTATTAGGGTTAAAATTGGGTAAAATCAATTTGAGCATAATTTGATGAAATTGTTTGATTAACTATGCTTGAATGATGTTGAACTGAAGTTGGATATGATCAATTTCATGAATTATTGATTGGATCAATTTATTGCCCATTTTATGGCTTGGCCGAATACATTAGATGAACCCTAGGTTATGGTGATTTTGTTTTAAGACCATTGGATGTGTATAAAGACTTGGGAAATGTTGATTTAGGATTCAATTAGATTGAAATCGAAATCTGATAAAAATTCCCTCTAATTGCCGTGACCTTAAGAGCATGAAATGATATGATTTTTTTTTATTCAAATGTGTTGGACATATGTTGATGATAATGAGCATGATTAATTATGTAAATTGATGTTTTGGAAATGTTAATTTAGTTAATTAATTATGGCATACACTTTAAGTAATTAAATTATGAAATTGGAATTTTGGAATTTAATTATGTTGGGCCAAATTTGGAATTGGGCTCGTTAAGTTGTAATTGGGCTTAATGGGCTTGGTTGTATCAAGTTAGGATTAGGCTAAATTGGTTGGATCCAATTGGGCCCAAAACCATAGCCATAAAGTCCAAATGCAACTATTGGGCCTTTAAAGTTTAATTGAGCCTAATGGGCCGAAATTGATTTCTAGGTTTATAGGGTGATTCCTTGATTGGGCTTTGGTTGCCGAAGCCCACGCCTTAAGAAATTAATTGAAAGCCCATTAGACTTTAATTAGACGACATTGAATGTTAATCGGGCTTTGAGACCCATAACGATTAGATTTAGAATCTAAGTCGTAAAGGCACATTAGAAAGTGTGAATATTTAATTTGGAATTAAATAAACGAATTAGTATTATATACAAGTTAAATTAGATTTAATGTTATAGTTTAATATAATTCAAGAATTCGTACTTTGAGTACTTATTCGCAAAACGAGTTTGACTCGCGCAAAATCAAATCGTTGTTTGAACATTGGATGGTAATTAATTTTCAGATTAATTAATTGGATTAGATTAATTGATAACATGCTTGTGTGAATACACGATTGCGATGCATGAATAATGTATATCGGATGGATATTAGATGGGTGAGGGCAATTTTGGAAATTGTTGTAATAAATTTAGAATTTATTAAATTAGACCTGTGTGTCCAGCCTATTACCTCATTGACTTTGTGTATTTCTCTTCTCACCTATTCCCCTCAATGTAAATGAGGTTTCTTTAGAAGTGTTATGTAATCGGGTAGAAGTAATACTCGTGCTAGTAGAAGAGTGGAAAATGAGAGATTTGTTCTAGGAACAATGTGTTAAGTATCCATCCGCATATCATTATTATATTTATTTTGTACATGCCTTATTATGTTTTTAGAATGCATGTTTAAGGGTATATGATGATGAGACCTTAACAAAGATAATAAATTGGTTGTCAATTTACGCGAAAAACCCTCAAAATATATTAAGTGTTTTTCTTTTCATTGAGTGATTCTTACTCAAGATCCAAGACTGGCACTGGTTTGTTGGACAAAGTCAAGACCTTTTTCCGTCGCGGATGTGTTTGAATCATGAAAGCTTTGTTCCATATTGGTGTCTTGTCCCAGTTGTGATTTATTGGCCAAAGTCAAGATCACTTCTTGTCCATCGACATTGATTACGAAGCTGTCCAAAGTCAATGGGTTCCGCTTAACTGGATCATTAAGTTTGTTGTGCCAAAGCCAAGGCTTAATTGATTCAGAGGAAAAAAAAGTTAGGCAATATATTGGATATATTGGCATATATAAGATATATGTTTCAGACTTGGATGTCCACCTACTGGATCTAGGAATTGGATGGGATCCAATTGATCTTAGAGATCTACCTAGCTAAGTATCATACAATTTGTTGGCCAAAGTCAAGATTGTGTGTTATTTAACGGGATCCTAGCCCACTAGGAAACAAGGTTTCCCGAGTACTCAACAGAGGGTCAGAGGCTCGCCGAAAAATAGTGGGAGGCAAGTATTAGATTTGTAATTTCGTTTAGATACTTGCCACACGCGCTCATTTTAAATTTTTCGTCAATTAATAAAATATTAGTTGGACTAATATTTAATGTTGTTTTAATTTAACAATTGGATTGTATTCAAACTATTTCAATTAATGGTTGATTTTATAATTGGATTATAGTAATCAATATAATTGAATTAACCAATTAAATTATAGTTGATTATATAGTTGGACTATAGTAATTATTATAATAAAAGGTACTTGAAATCGTTGATTAAATAGTTGGACTATTAGAATCAAGATAAACTGAAAGATTAACGTTTAGAACATAATCCTGGGTGAAAATGTGTTGAACGAATATATTTCAAATTGGGAATAAAATTTCAGGATAGTCCTGGAAACTAAGAAATTACTTATTGATAAAATAACTTCTTGTGCCTAAACCCGGAGTAGTTGGAGTTAAGCAAAAGGTGGGATGATCTTTGGAAGATTCTGTTGAGTTTCTATTAGGTCCCAAGATCAAATCTAAGCATGAAACAATGAGTGAACACATCAACGGAGGTAGCGGAATACTCACATCGATCGGTTGAGTCGATTTGGAGACGATTCGAAGCCAAAAAGTCCACTGCATTACACGCCCACTGCAGCAGTCCACTCTTTAAAAATTTCAGTTTTGAGCTGAGAGAAAACGGAGCTCCAAGCTCGTCCGACGGATCCCGGCTCATGGGTGAACCTCCCTACCACCTTCGCAAGACTCCCAAGTGTGCTAGCACTTGAGTTTTTGCCACAAAAAACTCACCCTTGCTCCCTAGAAGTCACGTTTTTGCAAGTCAAAACCAGAAAAACTTTGCCCCTTGGGCGTGAACAAGAAGATAAGAAAAAGAGATGAAAGAAATGTGTAATTGATGCAAATGCATTTTAAGTATATCTTATATACTTGGCTTGAAATTCCAAAAGCATTTCACTTGCATTTGCATTCATTGACCTTTAAAAAAGTCAAACAATTAATTACACATCTCATCTATCACTATTCACATCAACTTAATAAAGTGATGTGATGTGTGTCATGACTTTTCAATCAATCAATCACTCACATCAATCAATCAAATGTCACATCACTCAAAGTGACGTTTGATTTGACGTTTGATGTGACGATTGATTTGACGCTTGATGTGACTTGCGTTGCCGCACTCGAATTCGAAATACGAATGCGCTCGCAATCACACTCGGGCTCGGGTTTGCTAATTCTAAATTAACGATTTTCCGTCGCGTCGTAATTAAGTGATTACGCCTAGCGAATTCACTATTCACGTCACTAACGAATTAATTCTAAATTAATTCGTTCGCCCGAATTAAAATCTAATTTTAATTCCGCGTCGAAATCTAATTTCGTTTAATATATTGAATATATTAATTCATCGATTAATTCCAAATTAATCATTATCTCTTTCTCAACGATATTTTATCCTAGATAAAATATCTCCGTAATTAATCCTAGATTAATTTTCTCTCTCTTCTATATAATCCCAGATTATTCAAGAGTGCGAGTTGTGCGTCATCGGTGGATTATCGGGAAGCGACCCATGAGATCTCCGGATAAGTTGGCTATAAATACGGTCGTCGGTGTAACCGAATCACGTACGTACCAAGTACTACGTTCTACCGATTTATGCGACAAGGTCAACTCCTAGCAAAGCACCAAGTCATCCCAATTCTCCGGACATATCCTTTAAGAATATTTAGATCTATATCAAGCGTAGTATACTCACGTATTGTGCATATCGGCCCAGTATCGGATAATCACGTGTTAGGGCTGGGGCTGGATAAGTGTCTGCCCCGTCCGAAACACATATCGGATGTCTGGTAACTAGTCTCTATAATCGGATATTCATGACCTGGTCATAATATCACGATTGGATGCGCATCACTTAAGAGCACTAATACCGTATCCTGCGTGACATCATCTCCACTATGACTGGAGTGATACTTCCGTCTCGACATCACATCCAATACACTACGACTCTCTGATAAACCCAGAAGTGTGTAGACACAGAACCGGTCAAAGCCCCCAACCACCAAAACCAAAGTTTATCGATTATCGTAAGTATTAGCGATGCAAGTCTCAGGTTAAGACTATACACACCTACCTTGATTTCGGCCTCCCATAGACACATATTCATAATACCAATGGGATTCCGAGGGGTCTATCCAGAGCGAAGCTGTTTCCCGTACCATCGGTGAAACACACGACCTCCTATCGCACTTGCATAAGTCTCCAACACTTATATATATGAGAACTATGCCGTTGTGCCCTCACAACGCGCACAAGTGCAATACTAGCCTATTCCGCATTATCGATGTCCAGTCTCGATAATACTACGGCTAGGGATATTTAATGATTAATCCTTCGTGGACTGATACTGTCTCATATCATCTCAATCCAGGAACTAATCATAGGGACCTCTCTTCATTTATATATCTATGGTGATCTAATCACAAATGATGAGAGTGCAATTTCCTTGTTACATAGTTAATTTGCTACAACAACACAATGATCTGTGCAAATAGTGACGCTATGGGTCATATTATCCAACAATCTCCCACTTGGCACGTAGCGAGTCACTCAAGTGTTCCAACACTTGAACTATGTAAGGTTCGCTCAAATTGCTGAGGAAAGGTTTTCGTCAGCGGATTGTGTCCGATTATCGTCTGACGCGATTTACACGATCATCACATCGCCACGATGTATGATCCAAACGAATCAGATGATATAGAAGTATATATCTGGATCGTCGATGAGACCTTTAATTCCTTAGCCCGTGCTGACGCCTAGTTCAGCTGCTAACAGAACTATATCTAATCTAATTAGATTTATGTTCGATCCAAATGGCTTCTTTTGCTGCCTCAGCTGCAGCAATAATCCGCATTTGTTGTTTATTCGGCAA
The DNA here is from genome assembly GCA_019454045.1 of Zanthoxylum bungeanum. NCBI lineage: Eukaryota > Viridiplantae > Streptophyta > Magnoliopsida > Sapindales > Rutaceae > Zanthoxylum > Zanthoxylum bungeanum. The sequence continues at coordinate 97,374 of SKCR01049268.1, forward strand.
CAGCTATCTTGCTTGGAAGATTTCCAGCTCACTGTCCCGTTATTCAAACTTTATAGTACCGTAGTATTTAATAGTTTGGAAACTTGTAGCGGTGATCCCAGTCACTTCAAGTTCTCCTTCTCCATAGTTTAAGACAGCATCTTTAGTTCTCTAAGATACTAACAGATGTTCTCAATCTCAATTTAGTGACTATCACTAGGATTGACCCGATTGTGACTTCATATGCTCGAAGCGTATGAGACACCAATACAAGTACATTTTAAATGTACGATTTCCCAGAGAGTGTTAACAAACTCCAAATCTATCCCAGTAGATCTTTATTCCTTGAATAAAGGTTGTTACTCCCCAGAATTCTACGGAGAATTTCTATTGAAAGAATATCTATGAAAGCCAAGCTTTCACCATTGTATATGGGAATTTCACTGTTAGTGCGCCCTCCCACTAACCTCCTTATATACACAAGAATTATTTCGTTTTGAGTCAAATCATAAACTATTATGATTATTTCAAAACGACAGTTCCAAGAATCCTATGCTTGCATTGATCCAAACATGGATCGAATAACCCGCAAACCTTGTTTGTCGGTTATACAAAATCGTCAGAATGTTATAAACATTCTCCAAAAGGTTTCCTTTTCAGGAAAGAAGTGATTTTGATTATAACTGACACATTTCATAAATGAAATATACAGTTATTTTCAAGCATTTTCAAAATGGATTTACCATGGCAACAGGTAAAAGGTTGAACCGTTATTAACACAATGTTGATAACGATACCTTTCCGTCAAAAGCCCAGCTTTGTACGTTGGTATGTTGCCATCCATGTATGTCTTCCTTGAAGACGTTTAATGTACCAATAGGCACAATGCCTTATGGTACAACAACTAGTATCCAAAACAGTTGTTATACATGGAATCCATTTCGGATTAATGGCACTTTGCCATAACGGGGAGTCGATACCTCGTATCACTTCCTCAAAAGTAGTCGGATGGTATGCCTCCATAAGATTGACATCTTCATGGGGCGAGATCAGAAACCCATACCCTAGGTTGTTTTCTGACTCTATCCGATCTACTAGTTTCTTGTGTATTTGAAGATTAATGGTATAGATTCATCATAGATGAACTATTTGTGTTCCATTAAGGACTTCGTGCCTTGAACAGTGTTACTCCGATTTTCATCGAGTATCACTATCCTCCCACTGACCACTGCATATCGGGTATTCCTCTCAGGAAAACCGCATGGTGAGCAACAATTACATTGTTCTCATGTGGGATTATAAGTACTATACTTAAGGTTTCCCTTAGGATAACCTATATAGGCACTTATCCAATTTGGGTCTTTAGTTTGGTATAAACCAAACGTTATGCCTGGCATACCCAAATTATCAGGAATGAGAAACCCGTTTCTTTCCTGTTCATATCCTATATGATATCTGTCAAACAGATTTACATGGAACCTTATTCTAAATAAGTTTTGCACTGTTAATACATATCCTGTAGAAGGAAATAGTAGCTCAGAGCGACTCGTGATAAACCTTATCATGTCCAACAAAATTTGGTTTTTGGTTCGGACACACCGTCTAACTGACGTGTCACGGGAGGAGTCCTCATATGAAAGAATACCGTACTCTTTCATGTACGTATGAAACTTACTGCTTAAGTAATTTCCATTACGGTCTAACCGTGGCGGAATAATACTATAGCCGATCTGTTAATTTACTTCGTGTCGAAACTTCAAAAGTTTCCGATCTGTGTTCTTCAAAAGAAACACATAACCATAACGTGATGCCACATTCGTTAAGGTCACGAAATATTCATGTTCACATCTAGCCTAGCTAGATATGGGCCCACTAACTTCACCATGAATAGGGCTAACAGATCGGTGGCCCTTTTACTATTACCAAGTAAATAGTATTTTAGGTATTTAACCTAATAAACTAGATTCGTAGACCTTATTTGAATAGTCAAATCAGTCCTAGTACCCACTCTTCAAAAGTGTGGATATACGATTCTCGTTTAATGTGTCCTAGACAACAATGCCACAAATAATTCTCATTGATCAAATCAATTTGAGCTATTTATTTGTCATTTTATATGTTTGAGATTTTATTTATATTCAAAATATAAATTCTGTTATTTACATCTAATGTATTTATCTCAGTATCATCTTTATATAATGAAACACTTTAGTGTTCTAGAATATAAAGGTTTTATCCGCAACGGATTAAACACTGATATAGAGATAATGTCTCTAGTCAAACTAGTTACATTATAACAGTTCCTAATTTAAGTACATACCCAAAGGATAGTTCCTAAACTTAGGTATCTACGGTCGAAACAGCGACTTTCGTCCCATTTCCAATTCGCAGAGAAATCTCGGCTTGAAGTCAGTATCCAACTCAAAGTGGATTCCGAACATCAATACATATATTTTATGTACTACACTAAGTATAAAATCCAATTTCAATACTAGCAGAGAACATAACTTTGACAAATATTTTTAATAAGTTAGTTATAATACTTTGACAATATTTAAGTAGTAATATATCTCTTAATTCCTTCGTGTCTTCCATATCCAAATGGTAGTCACTTTGGGATATGTCAATTATCTTTTCAAATTTCACAACCTTTGGCCAAGCCTTGGGTTTCGGAATATCGAAACGATGTGCACCTTGTGCAACATGCCCAATTGCAAACTTTGACTTTTCTCCACTAGAATAGTCAATTAATTCTCTAAGAATTTAATTGCAATTTTAATACTTTTAAATCTAAAGATAGATTTATTATAAGTATTAATTAAGCACTAAAGTCATCATCACATAAATCTTCCAAAGATTTTATGCTCTACTATTTGCTTAATTATAGGCTTAGTTATAATAAGTTATTTATATCAAATAAATTAACCTATTATTAATTCCCAATTGAAAATTAAATCATTTAAAACATTTAATCTTAGGATTATATATTTTAAATATTCAACTTTCAAATTCTTTCTTGATTTCAATAGTCCAACTATTTAATCAATTAATAAGGTACTATTTATTATAATGATTACAATAATCCAATTATTTAATCAACTATAATTTTAATATTGATTACTATAATCCAATTATAAAATCAACTATCATTTAATTCAATTATATTGATTACTATAATCCAATTATAAAATCAACTATATATTGAATAAGTTTGTATATAGTCCAACTATATATATATTTTAAAACAACGTAAAATATTGACGAATGATATTTGTTTGAGCGTGTATGGCGAGTATTTGAACGAATGTTGCAAATTCAATACTTGCCTCCCACTATTTTTCGTCGAGTCTCTAACCCTCTGTGGAGTACTCGGGAAACCGCGTTTCCTAGTGGGCTGGGATCCTGTCAAATAACATACAACCTTGACTTTGGCCAACAAGCTGTATGCTACTTAACCAGGTAGATCTCACAGATCAATTGGACCCAATCCAATTCCCAGATCCGGTTAGATGGACATCCAAGTCCTAAACATATTAATTATGCCAATGTATCTAATACATTTTCTAACCTTATCCTCCGAATCATCTAGGCCTTGGCTTTGGCACAACAAACCTAATGACTCCAGTTAAGCGGGACCCATTGACAAGGAAAGTTTCGTAATCAATGTCTTTGGACAAGAAGTGATCTTGACTTTGGCCAACAAATCACAACTTGGACTAGACACCGATGTGGAACAAAACTTTCATGATTCAATACATCCAATTGACAAGGTCTTGACTTTGGCCAACAAACCAATGCCAATCAGATCTTGAACAAGAATCATTCAATGGAAGGATAATCGCTTAATATTAAACGAGGGTTTTTCGGTGCAAATTGGCTACCAATTTAATTATCTTTGTTAGGTCTCATCATCATACACCCTTAAACATGCATTCTAAACACATAATAAAGCGAGTATGAAATAAAATAATAATGATATGCGGCGGATGGATATTTACACATTGATCCTAGATCAAATCTCTCCCTTTCTCACTCAAGCTAGCACTAGTACTACTTCTACCCGTTACACTACACTTCTAAAGAAACCTCATATACATAGAGGGGAATAGGTGAGAAGAGAATACAAGAGAAAGAAGGTGATAAGGCTGGACACGCAGGTCCAATTTAATAAATCGAATTTATTACAACAATTTCTAAAATTGCCCACCCATCTAATATCCATCCGATATACATTATTCATTCAACACAACCAAGTATTCACACATATAAGCATGCTATCAATCAATCTAATCAAATTAATTAATCTGATAATTAAGTGATCATCCAATGTTCAAACAACGATTTGATTTTGATCGAGTCAAACTCGTTTTTGCGAATAAGTACTTAAAGTACGAATTCATGAATTAAATTAAACTACATTATTAAATCTAATTTAACATGTACTTAATACTAATTCACTATTCAATTCCAAATTAAATATTACACTTTTATTTAATAAACCTTTTACGATTTAAATTCCAAATCTAATCGTAACGCGTCTCAAAGACCGATTAACGTCCAACGTCAATTCAATTAAAGTCCAATGGGCTTTTGATTGATTTCTTAAGGCGTGGACTTTTGGTCAACTCGGGTCAAACCGATAACCAAAGTCCAATCCGGGATTTACCCCATAAGCCCATAAATCAATCTTGGCCCATTAGGCCCAATTGAACTTTAAAGGTTCATTAAGTCGCATTTGGGCTTTATGGTTAAGGTTTTAGGCCCAATTGGATCCAATCCATTTGGCCTAAACCAAACTTGATAAATCAAGCCCAATAGGCCCAATTACAACAATTCAAGCCCAAATCCAATTTAAGCCTAAATAATTAAATTACACTAATCCAATTACGCAATTTAATTACCTAAAGTGCGTTACATGATTAATCGACTAAAACAATATTTCTAAAACACAATATTACTCCAATTAATCATGCTAAATTCATTATCACATGTCCAACACATAAATTGAAAAATCAAACCCATTTACATGCTTTCATGCTCTCGGCCAAAGAGGGATTTTATGTCCGATTCGGTTTCAATCCAATTAATCGCAATCGACATTAAATCACCATCCGAATGATTTCCAACACATCCAATGTCAAAAATCAAAAATTTACCAAGACATTAGGGCATATACACATTCGGCCAAGTGAGGGAATTTGGGGTTTTTGTCCGATTCGAAATCCAATCCAATTCGATTCAAATTAACGTCAACCTAATCGATTCTAACTCATCAAATGAATCAAAAATCAAAAAATCCAAGATCCCAAAATACCATACATTCGGCCAAGGTGTCCATTTTGGGGAAAATAATTCCAAATCATTTTTCAACAAATTGATCCAACCAATATGCAAATTAAACATCATTTAAACATGCTCAATCAAACAATTTAACCAAATCATGCTCAAAATCAATTTACCCAAATTTTAAGCCCTACAAATTTCATGCTTGCAACTATAGCTCTTGATGCCATTGTTGAGTTTCTATTAGGTCCCAAGATCAAATCAAGCATGAAACAATGAGTGAACACATCAACGGAGGTAGCGGAATACTCACATCGATCGGTTGAGTCGATTTGGAGACGATTCGAAGCCAAAAAGTCCACTGCATTACACGCCCACGCAGCAGTCCACTCTTAAAACATTTCAGTTTTGAGCTGAGAAAACGGAGCTCCAAGCCTCGTCCGACGGATCCCGGCTCATGGGTGAACCTCCCTAACACCTTCGCAAGACTCCAAGTGTGCTAGCACTTGAGTTTTTGCCACAAAAATCACCCTTGCTCCCTTAGAAGTCACGGTTTTTGCAAGTCAAAACCAGAAAACTTTGCCCCTTGGGCGGGTGAAAAGAAGATAAGAAAAAGAGATGAAAGAAATGTGTAATTGATGCCAAATGCATTTTAAGTATATCTTATATACTTGGCTTGAAATTCCAAAAGCATTTCACTTGCATTGCATTTCATTTAACTTTAAAAAGTAAACAATAATTACACATCTCATCTATCACTATTCACATCACTTTAATAAGTGATGTGATGTGTGTCATGATTTTCAATCAATCAATCACTCACATCAATCAATCAAATGTCACATCACTCAAAGTGACGTTTGATTTGACGCTTGATGTGACGATTGATTTGACGCTTGATGTGACTTGCGTTGCCGCACTCGAATTCGAAATACGAATGCGCTCGCAATCACACTCGGGCTCGGGTTCGCTAATTCTAAATTAACGATTTTTCCGTCGCGTCGTAATTAAGTGATTACGCCTAGCGAATTCACTATTCACGTCGCTAACGAATTAATTCTAAATTAATTCGTTCGCCCGAATTAAAATCTAATTTTAATTCCGCGTCGAAATCTAATTTCGTTTAATATATCGAATATATTAATTCATCGATTAATTCCAAATTAATCATTATCTCTCTCTCGACGATATTTTATCCTAGATAAAATATCTCCGTAATTAATCCTAGATTAATTTTCTCTCTCTTCTATATAATCCCAGATTATTCAAGAGTGCGAGTTGTGCGTCATCGGTGGATTATCGGGAAGCGACCCATGAGATCTCCGGATAAGTTGGCTATAAAACGGTCGTCGGTGTAACCGAATCACGTACGTACCAAGTACTACGTTCTACCGATTTACGCGACAAGGTCAACTCCTAGCAAAGCACCAAGTCAACCCAATTCTCCGGACATATCCTTTTGAGAATATTTAGATCTATATCAAGCGTAGTATACTCAACGTATTGTGCATATCGGCCCAGTATCGGATAGTCACGTGTTAGGGCTGGGGCTGGATAAGTGTCTGCCCCGTCCGAAACACATATCGGATGTCTGGTAACTAGTCTCTATAATCGGATATTCATGACCTGGTCATAATATCACGATTGGATGCGCATCACTTAAGAGCACTAATACCGTATCCTGCGTGACATCATCTCCACTATGACTGGAGTGATACTTCCGTCTCGACATCACATCCAATACTCTACGACTCTCTGATAAACCCAGAGTAGTGGTAGACACAGAACCGGTCAAAGCCCCCAACCACCAAAACCAAAGTTTATCGATTATCGTAAGTATTAGCGATGCAAGTCTCAGGTTAAGACTATACACACCTACCTTGATTTCGGCCTCCCATAGACACATATTCATAATACCAATGGGATTCCGAGGGGTCTATCCAGAGCGAAGCTGTTTCCCGTACCATCGGTGAAACACGACCTCCTATCGCACTTGCATAAGTCTCCAACACTTATATATATGAGAACTATGCCGTTGTGCCCTCACAACGCGCACAAGTGCAATACTAGCCTATTCCGCATTATCGATGTCCAGTCTCGATAATACTACGGCTAGGGATATTTAATGATTAATCCTTCGTGGACTGATACTGTCTCATATCATCTCAATCCAGGAACTAATCATAGGGACCTCTCTTCATTTATATATCTATGGTGATCTAATCACAAATGATGAGAGTGCAATTTCCTTGTTACATAGTTAATTTGCTACAACAACACAATGATCTGTGCAAATAGTGACGCTATGGGTCATATTATCCAACAGATTCATGTGATGATAACTTTAGTGCTTAATCCATATGCTTGCCGCACAGACTCCTTAAATTTCTTAATCAGAACTAAGGATTTGATCCTTAAAGTATGATAATGAAAATTAAAGGATCTGCATAGATCTATCTTAGATTTTAGAAGTCAAATTGCAATAGTAAACTCTTGGAGGTTAATGGTATTCTCAATGAGAAAAGTCAAAGTTGCCAATAAGGCAAGAGAAGCGTAAGGCACATCTTACTTCGAAACTTCTAAAAAGCCAAGGCTGCCGAAGGCTTCAAAGGTGTAGAAAATGGCAAAGGCAAATCATTATAGTCTTCTGGGAAGATAAAGGACATATCCCAAGATGTCTACCTAAAACTGTGGCAAACGAGGTCACTGAAGCGTAGACATAAAGGAAGTGAAGAAAGGGCAAAGCTCTGACTTCAAGAATGTTTGTCATAAATATATTTGCTACTAGTATTAAAATTGGATTTTAGATACTAAAAGTGGTACATAAATATGCATTGATGTGCAGAATCTGCTAGGAGCAGGATACTGACTTCAGATGAGATTAATCTGTGAATCAGAAACGGGACGTGAGTCGCTGTTTCAACCGTAGAAACCTAAGTTTAGGAACTATCCTTTGGGTCTGTACTTAAAATAGGAAACTGTTAAAATGTAACTAGTTTGACTAGAAACATTATCTCTATATCGAGTATAACTCGTTGCGAGTATACCTTATATTCTATAACACTAAAGTGTTTTATTTTTTAATATGATATTGAGATAAACACATTAGATATGAATAAAAGTATTTATATTTTGAATATAAATAATTCTCAAACATATAACTTGACAAACAAGTAGCTCAAACTGATTTGATCAGATGAGACTTATTTGTGGTAGTGTAGTCTGGGACACATTAAACAAGACTCGTATATCCACACTTTTGAAGATGGATACTAGGGACGATTTGATTCTTTTCAAATGATGTCTATGAATTTAGTTTATTGGGAAAAGTGCCTAAAATACCTTTTAACTTGGTAAAAGTGTAAATTCACCGATCTATTAGCTCTCGTTCATAGTGACGTAAGTGGGCCCATATCTAGCTAGGTTAGAGGTGGATATGAATATTTCGTGACCTTTACGGATGTGGCATCGCGTTATGGTTATGTGTTTCTCTTGAAACACAAATCGGAAACTTTTAGAGTTTCGACACGAAATAGACAAACAGATCGGCTAAAGTATTATTACCATCACAGTTAGACCATAATGAAAATACTTAAGTAATAAGTTTCTCAAATACTTGAAAGAGTATAGTATTCTTTCAATGAGGACTCCTCCCAGAACACGTCAATTTGACGGTGTGTCCGACGGAGAAACCAATTTTGTTAGACATGATAAGGTTAATCATGAGTCGCTCTGAGCTACCATTTTCCTTCAAGGGATACGCATTAACAGTTTGAATAAGGTTCCATGTAAATCTATTTGACAGACTTCATATTAGATATTAACAGGAAAGAAACCGGGTTTTCTCACTCCTAAAGATTTGGGAATGCTGGGCATCCGTTTGGATAATACCAAACTAGATCCCAAATTGGATTAGTGTCTAATTGTAGGTTATCCTAGGGTAACCAAAGTACAGTACTTATACAACTCACAAGAGAATAATTTTAATTATTGCTCTTCATACGGTATTCCTAAGAGGAACACCTATATGCAGTGGTAAGTGGGAGGATAGTAAAACTCGATGTAAATCGGAGTAATACTGTTCAAGGCACCGAGTCCTTAATAGAATACAAATAGTTCATCAATGATGAAACTGTACCATAATCTTCGAATACACAAGAACCGCCGCGTTAGTTGGAGAGAGTCTGAAAACAACCTGGGGTATGGGTTTCTGATCTCACCTCATAAGAAGTCAATGTTATTGAGGAAGACGAACTAACTACGTATGAGGAAGTGATACAAGGTATCGACTACCTAATTATGGCAAAGTGCCATGATGTCCGAAATGGATTCCATGTATACTAACTATGTTTGGATACTAGTTGTTGTACCGTAAGGCATTGTGCCTATTGGTACTATATGAGTCTTCAAGGAAGACATACATGAATGGAAACATACCAACGTACTAAGATAGGCTTGTAGCGAAAAGGTATCGTTATCAATATTGTGTCGATTACGAAGAAACCTTTTACTAGTTGCCATGGTTAAATCCATTTGGATAATGCTTGCTAATGCTGCATATTTCATTTATGAAATATAGCAGCTGAACGTCAAAATCGCTTTCCTTAAAAGGAAACCTTTTGGAGGATGTTTACAACATTTTGACGGTTTTGTCGTACCAAAACTAGCAAACAAGGTTTGTGTTGGACAATTATGACCCATAGCGTCACTATTTGTACAGATCATGGTGTTGTTGTATAAATTAACTATGTGACAAAGGAGATTGCACTCTTATCATTTGTGTTAGATCACCTAGATGTATAAATGATGAGAGGTCCCTATGATTTATTCCTGGACGGAGAATGATATGAGACAGTATCAGTCCATGAAGGATAAATCATTAAATATCCCTAGTCAGAGTATTATCGAGATTGGACATCGATAAATATGTAAAAGACTAGTATTGCACTTGTGCGCGTTGTGAGGGCACAACGACATAGTTCTCATATATTTGGGTATAGGATACTCATGTAATTGTAATAGGAGGTTGTGTTTCACCGATGGTACGGGAAATAGCTTCGCTCTAAATAGACCCCCTCGGAATTCCATTGGTAGTATGACTATGTGTCTATGGAAGTCCGAAATCAGGGTAGGTGTATTTGGTCTTAACCTGAGACTTGCACCGCTAATGCTTGTGACAATCAATGCACTTTGGTTGCGGTCGTCCAGGGCTTTAACAGGTTCTGTGTACGCCAATACTGGGTATATTGAGAATCGTAGTGTGTTAGGTGTGATGTCAAGACGGAAGTATCACTCCAGTCATAGTGGGGATGATGGTCACGTAGGATACGAGATTGGTGCTCTTATATGCTGCAGCTATCGGGATAAAATGACAAGGTCAGGTTTATCCGATTATAGAGACTAGTCACCAGACATCCGACATGTGCTTCGTACGGGGCAGACACAATTCCAACCCCAGGCCTAGCACGTGATCATCCGATACTGGACAGAAATACGTAATACTACGTATAATACGCCTGATACAGATCCTTTATTCCTGTAAGGATATTTCCGGAGAATTGGGTAGGCATGGCGCTTTGCTAGAGGCCAACCTTATCTTGTAAATCGGTAAAACGTAGTACGAGGTACTTACGTGTTCGGATAGTTCGACGACCGAATTACTGCCAACATATCTGGGGATCTCATGGGTCACTTCCCAAAGATTCACCGATGACGTATGACTCACACTTTAATTAATCTGGGATTAATTAGAAGATAGAGAAAATTAATCTTGGATTAATTTCGGAGATATTTTATCTAAGATACAATATCAATAAAAGAGAGATAATGATTAATTTGGAATTAATTGGTAAATTAATATATTCGATATATTAAACGAAATTGGATTTCGACGCGGAATTAAAATTAGATTTTAATTCGGGCGAACGAATTAATTCGTTAGCGATGTGAATAGTGATTATGCTTGGCATGATTATTTAATTAAATTAGATTTAATTACGACGCAACGGAAAAATCGTTAATTTGGAATTAGAAAACCCGAGCCCGAGATTATTTGCGAGCGTATTCGCATTTCGAATTTGAGTGCGGCGCGCAAGTCAAATCAAGCGTCAAATCAATAGTCATTTCAAGCGTCAAATCACTTATCACTTTGAGTGATGTGACTTGACAACTTGATTGATTGATTGACTTGACCACTTGATGGATGTTGATGTTAGAGTATGGAACACTCAAAGTTTGTTGGATTTAATTTATTTGACTTTTTGAAAGCCAAATAGTTGGTATTTCACTTATTTATTTTTAGAAAATATATAAGTGTAAGATATACATTTTCCAACTAATTTCAACACTTCTCTCTTTCTCTCTATTATTCTCGCCCATGGAGGGCAAAATAGCTCATTGGTTTCTGTCTAAAGCCGTGAGTTTGGAAGCATGAGTGTGTGATTTTTGTGGCAAAAATCACAAGAGCTAGCACTCCGAGAGACATGCGAAGGTGATAGGGAACTTCACCCACGAGCCGGAAATCATTTGACGGAGCTTGGAGCTTAAATCTTGGACTCAAAACCTGAAAACCTGGAGCAGTGGATTGCACTGCAGTGGCGCAAATTGAAGGGGAGAAAATCAATTTTGTTGCCTTTTCAATCGTCTCAACCGATCGATGTGAGTATTCCGCACCTCCGTTGATTGTATTCACATTTATTTTCATGCTTATAATCAATCTTGGGACCTTAATAAAAACCAATAGTTTGCAGGTTATTCGATCCATATATGGATTGAAGTAAGCATTATGTTCTTGGAACAATCGTTTTGATGTAATCATAATAGTATATGATTTAATTCAAAACGAATATAATTCTTGTGTATATAAGAAAGTTAGTGGGAGCGCACTGACAGTGAATGTCCTATATAATGATGATATATCATTTCTTGGAAATGAAATTCCCATATAACAATCGGTGAAAGATTGCTTTCATGAAAATTCTCCGTAGAATTCTTGGGAGAAACAACCTTTATTCTAGGAATAAGAATCTACTGGGTAAGATCTAAGAGGTTGTTGGCACTCTCCGAGAGGTTGTACTTTGAAATAAATATACGGGACCTGATGTCTCATACGTTTTGAGCATATGGAGTCACAATCAGGCCAATCCAAGTGATAGTCACTGGATTGATATTAAGAACATCCTTTGGTATCTTGAATGAACTAAGGATGCTGTCTTACACTACGGAGAATGAGAACTTGAAGTGACTATGTTCACTACTGTAAGTTTCCTAACCGACAAAGACGACTATAAGTCGCAAAACGGTACTATATAGTTTGAATAACGGAACAGTGAGCTGGAAATCTTCCAAGCAAGATACTGTTACCGAATAAACAACAAAAGCGGGACTTTGCTGCAACTGTCGCAGTAAAAGTAGCATTTTGGATCTAAATAATTCTAATTAGATTAGATAGAATTCTGTTAGCATCTAAGCTAGGCTACAGTATAGGCTAAAGAATTAACGGTCTCATCAACGATCTGATATGTACTTCATATAGTTTTATCTGATTCGTCGGATCATACATCGTGGCGATGTGATGATCGAATAAATCGCATAAGATGATAACCTTATAAATCCGCTGACAAAAGTTGTTTCTCAGTAGAAGTTTGAGTCATCCGTACATAGTTCAGGTGTAAGACACCTGCGTGATTGGCTATAGGCCAAGTGGGAGATTGTTGGACAATTATGACCCATAGCATCACTATTTCTACAGAACATGGTGTTGTAGTACAAATTAACTATGTGACAAAAGAAATTACTTTTTTATCATTTGTGATTAGATCACCAAGATATATAAATGATAGAAGGTCTATATGATTAGTTCCGGATTGAGATGATATGAGACAGTATCAATCCACGAAGGTTTAATCATCAAATATCCCTAGTCGTAGTATTATCGAGATTGGACATCGATAATGTGGAATAGACTAGTATTACACTTGTGCATGTCATGGGAGCATAACGACATAGTTCTTATATATTTGGGTATTAGATACTCATGCAAGTGTAATAGGAGGTTGAATGTGTATTTCACTGTTTAAAGTGTATCCACAGAAGACAATCTATAGCTCTGTGCGACTCATCATTGACCTTACCATGTCCAACAAAGTTCGGTTTCTCTGTTTGGACACACCATTCAATTGAGGTGTTCCGAGAGGAGTCCACTGTGAAAGAATAACATATTCTTTCAAGTAATTTTGAAACTCATTGCTTTAATATTCTCCACCGTGGTCCGACCGCAATGTTTTAATACTTTTCCTAGTCTTTTTTTCTACTTCGTGTCGAAATTCTTTGAATTTCGACAAAGTTTTCGGCTTGTGCTTCATAAGATACACATAACCATAACACGATACATCATCCGTAAAGGTTACGAAGTATTCATAACCACCTCTAGCCTGGCTAGACATGAGTCCACATACGTCATTATGAACAATGGTTAACAGCTCGGTGGCACATACACATTTACCACTAAAAGGTTGTTTTAGGCATTTTGCCTAACAAACAAGATTCGCAAACATCATATGAATTAGGATCAATTCGTCCAAGTATACCTTCTTCGAAAGTGTGGATATACGAGTCTTGTTAATGTGTCCCAGACGATACTGACACAAATAAGTCTCATATGTTTTACTCAATTTGAGCTTTTTGTTTATCATGTTATATGTTTGAGATTCGTTTATATTCAAAATATAAAGACCATTATTCACATCTGCTGCACATATCTCAATATCATCTTTATAAACAAAACATCCAGTGTTCCTAAATAAAAAAGTATACCGGCATTAGGTTAAACTAGATATAGAGATAATATTCCTAGTCAAACTAGGTATAAAATAACAGTCTCCAAATGTAAGTACATGCCTTGAGGGCAGGTTCAAAACATAGGTGCCAATGGCCAAAACGACGACTTTCATCCCATTTCCGAATCGTAGGTCGATCTCCCCTAAAGCCAGTCTCTTGCTATTCTGCAGATCCTGCACATTAGTACATATGTGAATACCATATGCAGTATCAAAAATCCAATTTTTAAAACTAGTGGTGGACATGTTTATTTCAATAACAAACATACATGAAGCCGGAGCCTTGCCCGCCTTTGCTTCCTTCAAGTCCGCCTGGAACTTACGACAGCCACTCTTCTAGTGACCCCGTTTGCCACAGTGTAGGCAGATGTCTTGGGATTTATCCTTTGTCTTCCCAGAAGATTGTGACGATTGACCTTTTCCCTTCTTTTTCTTCTTCACACCCCTAGAAGGCTTCAGCCAAGCCTTGGCCTTCTTGGATGTCACAGTAAGATGCGCCTCGCGCTTCTTGCCTTTCAGAAGCTCTGGCTCTACTTCTTTCAGCATAGCCATTAACTCACCAAGAGATTTCTCTTGGATTATCATATTATAGTTCATGATGAACCCGTCCTAGCAATCTGGCAGAGACTGTAAGATCAAAGCTATGGAAGTCTTGGCCTCAAATGTAATACCCACCTGACCTAGCAGTTCGATGTCAACAATCATCTGCAACACGTAGTGTTCGACATATATACCCTCTGACATTCGAGAGTGAAAAAGCTTCTTTTGCATATCATACTTATGAGATCTAAAATTAGATCTATGAAGATCCTTCAACTTCAACATCATATTATAAGGATCCAATCCCTTGTTCTAATGATGAAACTGAGGAGTCATTACAGCAAGCATAACTGATTAACCAGTAAAGTTATCATCATGATGAGTCTTCCAAAGCTCATACTCTACTGGCGGCTCAAGTCCGGGCTCAGGCCCGAGAGGTCTCTCTATTACATAGAGCAACTTCTCAGCTCCCAGGACTATCCTGAGGTTCATTTCCCAGTCTGGAAAATTTACGCCGTTAAAGACATTCTCACCCATGATTATCTTCCTAACGCTAATCTTTCTAACCAGTTTGATTGTTATAGTCCAACTATCCAATCAAGTATTTCGGGGATACTCAAATGCAATGGTTACTGTTGTCCAACTATATAACCAACTACAAATAGAGTAGTGTTTAGTACAGTCTAACTGTTCAAAGAAAATAATAAAATAATATTAGTCCAACTAATATATATAATAATGAAAAATAATATAAATAAAGCGCATATTTTAGCGAGCATTAAACAAAATTGGAAATTTAATACTAGTCTCCCGCTATTTTCCGGCGAGCCTCTAACCCTCCATTAAGTACTCTGGAAACCTAGTTTCCTAGTATACTAGGATCGCGTTAAATAATACACAACCTTGACTTTGGCCAACAAGCTATATAAAATTTAACTAAGTAGATCTCTAAGATCAATTGGATCTCATCCAATTCCTGATCTGGTAGGTGGACATCCAACCCAAAACATATATCTAATATATTTCCTAACATGTTTCCTCTAAATCAACTAAGCCTTGTCTTTGGCTTAACCATTGTCAGTGGGAAAGCTTCGTAATCCATGTGTCCACGTCGGTGAACAATAGTGGCCTTGACTTTGGCCAACAAGTCACAATTGCCCAAGACATGTGATGTTAACAAAGCTTTCATGGTTCAAACACATCCGAGATAGAAAATGATCTTGATTTTGGCGAACAAATCAAAGCCAATCTTGGATCTTGAGAGAGAACCACTCAGTGAAAGGAAACACTTAATATTAAATGTGAGTGCATTTTCGTAAATTGGTAACCAATTTATTATCTATGATTAGGTCTCATTATACACCCTTAAACATGCATTGTAAAAGCATAATAAGTCGCGAAAAATTTAATAATGATATGCGGATGGATATTTAAACATTTTGTTCCTAGAACAAATCTCTCTCTTTCTTCTCTCCCACTAGCACTTTACATTCTTCTAAAAATCCAATTACATAACACTATAAGAAACCTCATTTATATTAAGGAGAATTGGTGAGAAGAGAAATATAATAAGAATATGAGGTGATAAGCTAGACGAATAGGTCCAATTTTAAATAAATACCATATTTACAATAATTTTCAAAATTGTCCCCACCCATCTAATATCCATCTGATATACATTATTCAAACAAATACATCCAAGCATTCACACATAGCTTGTTGTTAATCAATCTAATCCAATTAATTAATTCTTCAATTAATGACCGTCCAATGTTCATACAACGATTTGATTTGCGCGAGTCTAACTCGTTTAATAATAAATATTCAAAGTAATTATTTTTTAATTATATCGAACTAAAATATTTCACGTTGAATTCCAAATTAAATAATTACACTTATTTTATTAATACCTTCATAGACTTGGATTCCAAATCCAATCCAAATGGCCTCAAAGGCCCATTTAGCATCCAATGAAATTCGATTAGGTCTAATGGGCTTTTAATTAACTCTTTAGGCATGTAATTTTGGCCATTATGGATCAAACCCATAATGCCTTGGCCTATTTAGGAATCACCCAATGCCAAAAATTAATTTTAGCCCATTAGGCCCAATTAAATTATTAAAGGCATAACAGTCATATTTTGGACTTTATGGAAATAGTTTAGACCCAATTAGATCCAACCAATTGTCCAAAACCAAATTTGGCCCAACCAAGCCCATTAATCCAAAGATAACCAAATTAGCCCAATTAGTATTTTATGGACTAATTTAAATTAATAAAATATTCCAAATATCACATTAATTCAATTTAAGTGTAATTAACATAACTAATTAATTAATCTAACATTTCCATAATATTAATTAATCTAATTAATCATTCTTTATCATTCCAATTCATGTCTAACACAAATTGAAGCAAAATTAAGTCACCAACAACATGCATACTCACGGCATAGGTAATACATTAACATGTAATTTGATTCCAATCCAATCAAATCAACAATTAACATATATTTCATGACATTAACACATCCAAGTGTCAAATTTTAAAAAATCACCATGAGTAAATCTAGGGCTACTTTCGACCAATGTAAGGATTTAGGGGAAATTTGATCCAATCAATTTTTCAACAATCCACAACTCTAAGTTATCATCATCTAACATCAACCAACACCTCAATTTAGAATTTTCATGCTCCAAGTAAAAATCCCCAATTAAAGTTATGAACCATAGATTTCAAAATCAAGTTTAGCAAGGCTCTGATACTATTGTTAGTCTCTAAGACATGCTCCAAGATGTCTAAACATGATTCTATTTGTGAAAATTAACAAGAAGTGGCGGAAACACTTACATTGATTTTGGGAGAAATTTCATTTGTAGGATGAAGCTCCAAACCTTTGATTGTGTTGTTTGTTCCTTGGGTGAGTTTCCCTTTCACCTCAAATGACTCCCCAAGTGCTAGCTTTAATGAAAATTTGCAAAATTTTCACAATGAAGAAAGAAGCTCACGACAATGTGAGGGAGAAGAGAGATGATTAGTTGGTTTTTATCAACACTTGATTATTGTGTTGTTAAATGAATGCATTAATGTAGCTAACTACTCACATCAACTTTTGACAAGTGATGTAAGTCATGTGGTCCTACCACATTTAAATTCAAAACTTGTGTTGGCTTACTTAACACACAACTCAGCTTGGGCACGGGTTCGTTTAATTTCGAATTAAATGAATTTATCGTCGCGACATAATTAAATCCAAATTAATTAAATAATTATGCCTCACAAAATTATTACGATAGTCACTTTCGAATTAATTCCAAATTAATTCGTTCGTCTGAATTAAAATTCAATTTTAATTTTGTATTGAAATCAAATTTCAATTAATATATCCGATATATTATTTTAGCCCCAAATAAGTAAATTAAATAGAAAAATCAAATTTAACTAATAATTTTTTTTATCGATTAATTCTAAATTTATCGCACTCTCTCTTATATACGAATTTAATCATATATTAATTCTTACTGTAATTAATCACAAATTAATTTTCTCTCTCATAATTAATCCCAGATTAATTCTATTGGAGTCAAATGTCGTTGGTGCATCTTTGGGATGCGACCCAAGAGATTCCTGGATATGTTGGTAGTAAATACGGTTGTTGGATTATCCGATCACGTGCGTACCCCGTACCATGTTCTCACTGATTTACAAGACATGGTTGGCTTCTAGGAAAGCACCGTGCCAACCCAATTCTCCAGAAATATTTGCTAAGGAATATAATTTGTATCAGGCATAGTAATACAATAGTATATAATGCGTAATACGATTCAGTATCGGATATCACATGCTAGGACTAGGGATGGCTCTGTGTCTGCCCCGTACGAAACATATATCGGATCCCGAGTAACTAGTCTCTGTAATCGAAAAGTCATGACCTGGTCATACTTTCCCGATAGCTGCAGCTTTTGAGAGTACTAGTTTTGTATCCTGTGTGACCATCATCTCCATATGACTGAAGTGATACTCTCATCTTTGCATCACTCCAATACACTAGGATTATCAGTAAACTCAATACAGGCTGACACAGAACCTGTTAAATCTCCGGACGACCAATATTAAAGTAAACCGATTGTCACAAGTAATATCGATGTAAGTCTCAGGTTAAAGATCACATACACCTACTCTTATTCAGATTCTCATAGACACATAGTCATACTACCAAATGGATTCTGAGTGGGTCTATTCAGAGTGAACTTTTCCCGGTCCAACGGCTAACAGAACTTCTTGTTATACTTGCATAAGTATCCAATACGTAAGTATATGAGAACTATGCCGTTAAGCTTCCATAACTCGCACAAGTGTAATACTAGTCTATTCCGTATTATCAATGTACAGTCTCGATAATATTTCGACTAGGGATATTTAATGATTAAACCGTTTATGGATTAATACTGTCTCATAGCTTATTAAACCAATTTAACTATATGGATTTTTATCATTAAATATCCAAGTAATCTAATTACAATAATGATAAAATAGAAATTTCCTTTTGTCACATAGTTAATTTGTACAAAAACACAATGTTCTTTACAAATAGTGATGCTATGGGTCATAATTGTCCAACAGAACCTAGGGTAGTAATTTCACTTAAGCATGCAGACAATAATCTTAGGCACATTCCATTCAATTGGGTTGTTGTTATCAATTATTAACCAAAAATACGAAATTATTCACAAGACTCTTTTGATTGCCAGATGAATATATTCAGAGTAAATCAATTAACTATTTGTTTATATTAATTAAATTAAAGCGAATTCATTAAAGTCGGGTTCTAATCATGGTTACGTATGCCCTTTAGGTATATGTCTATCCTGTAATGAAATCTATTCAACGAATAAGATAACATGTTATTATTCCCACGACTAACCCAAATTTCCTCCGTTGGTTTCTAAGGATTTACCAAGATTGTTATATTATTGGCCAAATAAA
Source organism: Zanthoxylum bungeanum (assembly GCA_019454045.1). Classification (NCBI taxonomy): domain Eukaryota; kingdom Viridiplantae; phylum Streptophyta; class Magnoliopsida; order Sapindales; family Rutaceae; genus Zanthoxylum; species Zanthoxylum bungeanum. The sequence continues at coordinate 117,000 of SKCR01049268.1, forward strand.
TAAAATAAGCATTAAAGCACATAGAATAATCAATAATCAATAACAATCCAAAAAAAAAAAAATATGGAAATAAATTAATTAAACATGTTTGGAATCCATTATAATCCTAGATTTAATGAATTAACTACTAATAATATTTAATATATACAAGTTAATCATTGTAACAAGCCAAAAACTCATAAAAGATAAAGCTAAAGAGAAAAGATAAGAAAGAACTCTCGTTTGCAGTCTTCGCCTTCAAACTCCAACTCAATTCGATACACTCGTTCTTGCTTGCTCTAGGCATTTTTCTATGCTCTGGGACTCCAAAATTGTGTTATGACACTTCTTTATAGGTTTTGGGATGAACTTGTGCTTATATAGGAGGTCCTTAGGGTCTTACGAGTTGCGACGCGCTACGTGCATCGCGACATTCATCTCCAACATCGGTGCGTCATGATGCGTCATGACCAGCGTCGTGATGCACCACTGGAAGGCAAACTCTATCCAAATTTTGTTTTATTGCGCTTTGTGTTTCGTGACGCGTGTTTTCACTCTGAAATAAGGCCTGATTTGCTCCATATTTTACTTTTTCATCTCTCGTTGAATCCATTAAGTCTTGATATGATTTTTACCTACAAAACGAACCGAAAACACATCAAAACACTTGTAAAACTCAAAATACCACACAACACATTAACATAAGGAGACGAGAAATATACACTTATTAATAGCTCATCATTCGTACCCCATATTTGCCAGTCATTGTAAACATCCAAGCAGATGTGACTTCTATATGCATCATGGAACTTACTCCTATTTTCGACTCAATTCCAAAAAATTTATTAAATAAATTTTATAAAAATACCTTTTCACTCGGTTCATATTGGCATATTTTAATTATTTTACAAAATTTTCTCCTAAATTCCAAATTTATTTTATACTCTTTTTTTTTTTATATTTTATTTTTACTAGTACAGTGCTAGGATTTTCTGTGGGTTGAACATATATTTTAGGTATTGATTTTATAAATATTTCAGATCTTATCAATTTTATAGTTTAAATGAGACAATTGATTTACTTACACGTAATATTTATCTTTCATTCATTTGTCCCTCAATTCTCAAATAATATTTTTAATTCATTGTGTAAGAGCTAATATTTAGAGTCTGCATCCTAAAGCATATTAAATAATAAAAAATTCATGAAATTAAAAAATTTTAAAAAATAATTAAAAATAAAATATCAAATAACAATAAACCCGAAATATGAAAAATTGACTAAGTTTTTTTTTTTTTTTTTAATTTTAATATGAGATTAAAATTTATATTATAATATGTTTTTTTTTTATAATTTAATAATAAAAACATTAATTGTAGAGATTAGGTATCACATATATTTTTATTTTAATAAAATATTATACTATATCTTCTTATTATAATAGGTAACAGAAAATTAATTTTAGAGATTAAGTGCCATATGATGCTATTAGAAAGCTTAAAATTATTTAACACACACATTCTTTGCCGGATTATATGTGATATTCGAATAGTATAATATATTTTAATAATAAAAATTAATGATAGAGATTAGGTTAATTGAAGATAATTTTATACTGTTTTTTTAATATTTTAATAAGATAGTCTAATATATTTTCTTGCTATAATGAAATTTTTATAAAACTATAATATGTATTTTTATTTAACATATTTATTAACTTAATTTTATAACTTTAATATGAAGTCATCACGCGGCGTGATAAGAGACTTAAAAATGTTTAATTTTTATGTTTAAATAGATATAAATTATTCTACTATCAATAATGTTTCTGTAATTACATGTATTATTTTCTATTTATAAAAAGTTTATATATTTTACTTTAAATATATAAATGTTAAATTCTTAAATTAGCTCGAGGTACAATTATATCACGGGCCTGCTCCTGACTGTTAATTTACAAAAGACAGACACTAAATACTATTATAAAACATTAATCGCTGTAAAAAACATAAGCACGTCAATTAAAAATTATCAAATGTACACTCGAGAGTTGGATGGAATAAGTTGATCAGAATTCAAGCTTGGCTGCAATTGACAAGTTTGAAAAAGAATTTCAAAGATCAAACATCATCAAATAGACTTGTGAGGTTTTTGTGATAAAATCAAATTGTATTTTTTTTGGACTAATTCACGATTTTCCTAATTTAATATTCTTTAAAATGTCGGTCAAGAATAAGAAAACCTTAGGTAATGTCAACACAAACATGTCGTTATTTTATCATGTAATTGATTTCAACACACAAATATAAAAGCATTCTTAGGTGAAGGCATACACGGATGCATGTTAAAAAGAAAAAAAAAATAATTAAAACACACTATAATATAATGTAATTTGTCGTATACATTATTAAAATTTGTATTTTCTATTTTTTTTACTGGTGTGTGTGAAAGAGAAATGCATTATATATATATATATATATATTTGTGAAAGAGATATACATTATGATGATCATAATGTGTGAGTGAAAGAGATATACATTATGATGATCATAATGTGTCTTTCACTCACACATTATGATCATCATAATGTATATTATGTGTGTGCCACTAGAGCCCACGAATTTAACTTTTATATCTCAAAATTAAAATTAAAAATCAGTTGTTTGTTAGATTAAAAAAATCATTTATGAAAATCCGGGACAAGTTTATAAATATAAGGTTGGTGTTCTGAGTGTCAATTCAGATCATATTTATGATTGATTCATAAATACAAATAATTTATTTTTCCATAATATTATATATTTATGATAGCATTTCTTGTCTTTTATATATACATATTCGATATAATTTAATTAGAATGAAACTAAATCTGGTTTTATATATATGTGTGTGTGCGCGCGCGCACACGCGCGCGTGACAAAGACCCGAGAATATATAACGTAGTTTGTATTTGATATTGAAAAGTGTCACTATAAGTTGTATATTCTTAAATAAAGTTTCTGGTCAAGATTTGCTCACACGGGTCGGTCAGTAAAATCCTCTGAGACTAGTACATATTGTATATCGAGACTTGATCAGCTGGTCTATCCTAGTGGACCATGAGTCTTTGGATAGTCATATAGGCTTTAGGTGTTTATTTGATAAACACTGAATGTCACATTAAAGATTTATCAATAGATGGTACACCAATATTAATAGGAATCTTCTGGAGTCGAGTAGCACATTGGTCTTTAGACTTGAGATACCATGGTGGATATATGAGTTATCCTCTACACCTAAATGGCAGACTCATCCCTATTTAAGTCAGAACTTTGCTTATTAGTTGGGTGTAGACTGATGCTCATTATATCCGGTGTGTATCAGATAAAATCTGTCTATCATGTGTACAAGGCATAGGTATCATGTACGCTTTTGCGATATGTTAAATCCATAGTTGTGGTACACTGCAGAAGCAAGTTTCTAGTTTTATTAAGAAATCACAAAATTTATAAGTCGACTATATTATACCTTAGGGGTTTGACGTTCTAATCTATATTCCCAGTATAATATGGATAGCCTGTGACAAATGGATTATACGTATGCAATGATCTCGACTTGAATAGTTCAATAAGGTTACCATGATAGTCATAATTTATGAGTGGATGAATAATTGATAGAGAATTTGATTTTGTGACAGATAAACCCTAACTTTGAAAGTCCCACAATATGAAGTGTACTCGTTGAACACTTGGATAACGCGTTATGAAAAATACTAATTATCCATAATATTTTATCTGATTAAATTTGTTAATTGGAATCGTTTAATTGATAAACAAATTTACACATACTGGAGTATTTTTTTTGGTCATTTTAATGTGTATTTTTATTTGATACATAATTAGATTGATACACATTATTTGGCAAATGATAGCTTGACACTTGTAAAGTTAGTAATGATTAATTCAATTAATGAATTCAATTATTATTATTATTATTATTTATACATGTGTAAAGTAACTTTTATTTAATATATATATATATATATATATATATATATATATATATATATATTAATTGTAATATATTGTGAAATAAAATTTCATGTGCCACACTTTTTATCAAGCATTTATAATTGAATCAAAATTGATTTTATGAATGACAATAATGCCCTAGCTAAAGCAATTTTTTAAAAATAAAAGTGGAATTATTTATTTTCTTCATAAGTGGTGAAGGGTGGCCGAAACTCTTAACTATAATTTAGACCTTCAAAATATGTTTATGAGACTAGGAGGAAGTTATCAATCCAGAACAAAGTGGATTTATGAAGAATTATGAGAAACATATATAAATATATATTGAACTAGACTAAGATAATTTATGTTCAATTTATTATTTGATAATTAGGTTGTCATTTTAGAGTGTAATGAACACTATTTATATGTCTATAATTGTTCTAGGATTCTTCTTTTGTGGTGACTTTGATTGGATCTTGCATTAATTGATTAATGTTGAGAATTGTTGGATTAAAGCACAAGAATTTGTATATTTTTCTATCCATATCAGATCTGGAAAATATGGTATTTTAGTCATGAAGATAAAAAAAAAAAATTATTTGATTGTGTTGGATGTATATTGAGTGATAAAATAAATTGTGGAAATTATTCCGAAGTAAAAATACGTAAACCACGGTTGAAAACGACGTTACCGGGTCAAATTTAGCTTCATCATGTAATATCACAAGTATTTCGAAATAATGTTGGAAAATTTTCAAATTAAAGGAATTTGGAACGAGATATTTTATGAAAATAAGGGATTATGTATTGGAAAAGTCGGTAAGTTTTAAAGTGAAGTTTCGTCGCGGTGGAAAATGAGTGGTTTTAAGGACCGGTTAAGCGATTTCTATTTATATCGTTATACGCATAAAAGTTTATTATTTCAACTATAAAAATAGTAAAAGAACTTCAATTGAGCTGATTTTTGAAACATTGGATTCGTTTTTCCAAGGCGAACATCTTTTGTGTTCAACACTTTTAAAATTTTACATGACAAGGGATTCCAAAATATGAAGTTCCGTGAAAACCCCATGTAATGGCCTCATTAAAATTTTGTGGCGTCTAAACATAAATTCCAGAAACTGCTCTATAAATACCCTATATTTTCTACTAATTAGAAAAATTACAAAACATATTAAAAGATGACACACGACCCCCTGTCTCCTAAAAATGAGTGTGAGACCCCTCCACCTTGTGGTGGCCAATAGAAACCCCCGGGACACGGATAACATCATAAAAGAGGAGAAATATACGCGGTAATAGATTTCCCGATCCAGGCTCATCGCTTCATTTCACGGCCTGAACCACCCACCAAATCGAAGCTCTTAAAGAGTACTACAAGTTAATGATGATATTTTTCCATTCCATGCACAGTTGCTCGCGAATCGAGGAAGAAAGTAGTGGTGAATAATAACCCTCAAGGAAAAAGTAGCTTCTATCAAAATTTCGTCGATTCTAGTGCATTCGTGGCATCTTTTGGAGTCTATATATGACATTGAAATCTCGGTAAGACCTCCCGGTAAAAATTCGCTAATTTCAAATTTATCGTTAAATGTTCAGATGTATCGAGTAGCTTCATAGAGTATTGATATAAATTGAATTGTTTGTGCATAAGTATATTGAATATGTGCATTTTATAGAATCCGAGAGAAAATGGAACGAATTGGATCGATCTGATAGATTATGTAAGTTTTCGATAAAAATGGGTTTTCCGCGTATTAATGCATTTTTGATCGTAATGATAGATGTGAGTTATCTATGATGATATGGTAATGTTTAGATAAATCCGGGTAGGTTCGGAAGGTTCAAGATCTTTCCGTAACATTTGCAGAAACTTTTTCAGAAGATTTTTCAAAAACACGTAAACCGATGATTTAAGTTAACTGGTAGCATGAATTAGTTTTTAATTATATTTTAACATAATTGGAACTAAAAATATTAAAATCAAACTTGATTTGGTTGTCTCGAGAAGATTTGATATTTTGTCTTAGTTAAGTCGAGAATTTCGTAAAATACGATTTTACCGGCATTTTTTCATTTATTTTGACAGATTTGAATAGGACCTGGAGTGCATGCAAAGCCAGTTAAGTAACTCATGCGATGAGTACTTGTATAATCGATTTGTGTTTAAATATATATAGAGATTATTGAATTGTTTAGGATAAATCGAGACTAGTTAAGAGGTAGTTTGAGAATATAATTCAAGACTATGTTTAGTTAAGTGAATCGACCATTGCAGGTAATGGATAATATTATGATATGGAGTGAAAAGTTTGATGAGTTTGATGGCTACATGTATGTATTGATTCATGTAAGTGTATGAACTTGTAATGATATGTGTATGTATAAGTATATGTATAAGCATTGGAACACATATTTTCATTTGTTTGTGATGATAAATTATGGATAATTTAAGTATATAAGATCTGTAAATGGAATTAGTTTGTTATCGATTTGTACATGCGATTTATTCGTATATGGGTTGGAATGGCTAAGTGTGATAAGAAATGGATATAGTCTAAGTCATTCTTGAATGAGTATGTTTAAATGATGAGTTTCAGTATCAAACATTTTCAAATAGAAAATCGGAAAATGAGTATGTGTAACATCCTAGATTTTCGGGACAATTCTGGAATGTTCCCGGACTGAAGTTATAGTCTCGAAACAGGAAGATAATAATGAATAAGAGTTCAAACGATATTATATGGATCAGAATAATATAAAGTGATGATTTGTCGCATTAGAAGATGCTTCGTCTCAAAAATCAGTTACTCAATTTTTATTATACGCGTAAAGTTTACTGTTTCAATAATGAAAATAGAAAACGAACTTCGATTGAGTTTATTCTTGAACCATCGGACTTGTTTTTCTGAGACGAACAACTTTCATGTTGAATACTTTTTGAAAATCACATCAAAAAGGGCTTTAAAATTATGGATTTTCGAAAATGCCCTTCTAAGTTGGGGTATTTTGGTAATTTTGGATGGTGATATTTTTCATTACCATTTTTATTTCAAAAAAATAAAAAGAAAACAAAAAAGAGAAAAAAAAAGAAGAAACTAGTGAAGATACGAGAGAGAGAGAGAGGGAGGATAAAGAAAGAACGGTGCGCACCGACACCGCCTGCTTTGTCTAGTGCAGGTCGGACTCATGGTGGCCGGCAATTCCCCAAAAGGAGGCCGGAAACGGACAGGAAGAGAGAAATAGTTGTGCAAATGGGTTTCACAATTTCGGCTCATCGGATCGATTCACTATCCGAGCTACCCACCAAATCGAAGCCCTCGACGAATACTATGAGATGATGGTGACGATTTCTCCGATTCTTGCCCATAATCACGAAAAATGAGGAAGAAATCCACACATGAACAGTAACCCGATGTGAACAGTAGCTCTGATCGAAATTCCGTCGATTCCAGTGCATTCGTGGGATCGTTTGGAGTCCATATATGGCCTCGAAATCTTAGTAAGAGCTCTCGGTAAAAATTCGTTAATTTCAAGTTTTCGCTAAATATTCGAATGTTTCCAGTAGCTTCGTAGATTAGCGTAGTGATATAATTTGAGTTGTTTGAGCTTTAGTATTCTAAATATGTGCTTGTAGTAGAATTCGAGTGAGAACAGATTAGATTTGATCGATCCGGTAGATAAAACCGGTTTCCTGTGAAATTGGGTTTCTCGCTCGACTGAGCGTTGATGACCATAAATATGGATATTACATAAATATGATAATGCAATGAGAAAATAGTAAGTATGTGTTTTGTGTACAAGTATCTTGATGCATGTTTAAATGAACATAGAGTATATGTGCATATGAATATACATATAAATGAGATCTTGGAGCACATGATGATATTTGAGAAATGGTTAAATAAGTTTAAGCACTGAGAATTCGAAGTTTGTATATGTGTGAAGTTTGATATAGTAGAATAGCTTTGATTGCATGTGTGTATTCATAATTATGGAATTGGTGATATTGGTTTTATGTTTGAATAGTATAAGAGTGTTTGAGCACAAGTTGAATGTAAATTGTGCTGATATGATAATATGGTCGAAACGTTGATACAAGTTAACTTGAGCATGTTGATATATGTGTACGCAAGTATATATAGATATAATTATATAAAGATTAGTTTTGTGTGTGTATAGAGTGTGCATGTACATGAATGATTTCAATATGATATAAATATACATGAATGAATGCATGAACATGTATGATAATATAGATAGACACATAAGAAATCATGGCTGTGATTATTTAAGGCATAAGGAATGTATATGTAACATCTCGCCTAGGCCAGGATGCTACCGGCAGGAGACAGGAAAACCCATCTCCATAAGCCTCTGATTCTAACGAAATTTCGGCATGATGCATGCAGAACATCATGCATCATGACTTATAGCCAGCACCAAGAGACAATCTGTTATGTCACTTAAAACATATGCAAACATAATCAAGGCCTCAGGCCTGAACTCAATAAACAAAATGCAAATACTTGGCCTCCGGCTAGAACTCAAAATAAACTATGCTATTACATGATTTATACATATTGAATACAAATGCAAATATAAATACAAAGGCCTTGAAGACCCATAACTCGACCCAGGACTCAGCACTATCTCGACTGCAATTGGGGCGATCCACTGTCTTCAAGGTCTTCACCGAACTACTGCTGGTTTTAAATGACTGCTACTGACCTGCAAAACTAACAAACTGTTTTGATGTGAGTCATGAGACTCAGTAAGTAACCATGCAAGTATTTATAAGTTCTAAATTACTACACAATTCATGTCTATTTCAGGAACACATTACTCTAAAACCCAACATTTTATCTGATCAGACACATACTTTAAGTTCTCTTTAGCATCTACAAAAACAAACATCTATCACGTTACTGCTGCATTACTCGATATCTTAGAACTTACTTGCTTATTCCGATATTTCATTATATCCCAAACATATTACATGCTTATAATCCTTCATCTGAATATTCACATACTTGAATTCTGATTAACATATATAAATTAGTCGTCTTAATACATATATACACATACACCAAGTTTTCATACTACTGACAACCAGGTCACTATTAACTCTCCTTTCGTCTAATCACACAAACCTCATGTTCTCCTTACTAGTTATATTTTCATACATTCATAAAATTCTTGTCAAGTTTCTATACCAACAACAGTTTATCAAAGCTCTTGACGTTTTTACTGTGCTACTCAGCTACCCTTCATCTATCTTATTCATTCTCCGTCAGTTAGGTTAGAATACTTATTATAGTTTTCTTTCTCTTATTTCATTGAAATATCATCAAATCGGTAATTTTAAAAAATATCATTTCTATTCACAATTACTATCAATCCTGTACTCACACACACATATATATATATATATATATATATATATATATATATATATATATATATATATATATATATATATATATATATATATATATACACACACACACACATAGAGTCAAGTTACCTTACCTTAATACTCGCTGGAATAAAACTCATTGTACATAATCATACAATACATATAACATCCGTCATATACTTACATGAATGTGATCATGCTGTCATGCCTTAACACCAACTATATGCATCTCAGATGAATCACTAGAGTACATAATTTATATGCATGATTTGTATCCATACTTTACTTAACATATTACGCTCTTACAAAATGCTTTTTCCTAAAAACTGTAACTGAAAACTATTCTTGAAACTATAATCTGCATCTAAAAACTGAAAACCATATCTCAAAACTGTAAGCTGTATCTGAAGATTGAAAATCTGAACACCTGAAAACTGAAAACTGAAAAACTGGTTTTTAAATTCTGTTTTCTGAAATCTCATACTGAAAAGCTGAAACCTGGAAACTGAAAATCTGAAAACTGAAACTGCTCTACGTCCAGGAAAACGACTCAACTGGACGTCACTCTACACCCAGGAAAACTACTCAACTGGGTGCTTCTGAAACTGGTGGTGCCCTACGTCCAGGAAAATGACTCGACTGAACGTAGAACTCTATGTCCAGGAAAATGACTCAACGAGACATAACCACCACTAGAGTCCAGGTACACGAACCTAAGCCGTCATCCTGACTCTCTACATGTGCACATGCCTCTGAATCCGTCAACTTCAACTGTACCTCGAGTTATATACTGGGGTGAGGTTTTACCTCATGCCCGGAAAATCATGTAACGAAAACTACTGATATAATTTTAAAGCTTAAATCAATTCTTAAAACTGTAAGAAACATATTCTGAAATGCATTTCTTTTAAAAGCATTTGAAACTATGCCTTGTAACACTTTGTAACAAAAAAACATTCTTAACTTTAATTTAACTTCTGAAAAACATAACATATAGATATGCATATGCATTTCTTATACTATCATGCTTAAACTCATTACACCCGTGCTATCAAGATTATACCAATCATTATTGGCATAATGAATTCATTCTCAAAACTAATATACACACACACGCACTTTACTATATACAAGTTTACTTACCTTATATTCTATATACTTAATACATCATCACTATATTTTGCTCATACTCAGACATATTCTAAAATACTTGCAAACCATATACTCACACACTAAACATATGCTTATGCTTATCTGCGTATGTACTTCTGTTCTTATTTTTGTATTTTTCTATACACTGAACATATACAGTTACCTACTTACAATTGTCATTCTTTAAACTTTAATCTCATTCCCTAGGGTGTAGTTTTCTACATCCCTCATACCCAAGTCTTATTTAATTATAATCATAAACATAACATCATTCATATACTTCATCTATCTATATATATATAAACACACTGGTTTAAACCTAAATATGCAACTCCTTACTTTCGTATGCTCATGCTTATCTTTACCCATACGTCTGCTTATTTCTTCTACATTCTTCTTTATATATATGTATATCTATACAAATATATTTATGTTTCATGCATATAATTATAAACAACTTTATTATATTGCTAGTTTCGAACATTGCTAATCTTGAGCAACATTAAATTTCTTAAGTATTCGTAGCATGAATTACTTACCTGGCTAGGCGGACACTCCTAATCCCGGTCCGATCTGTCAAAATAAATCACAACATCTGTCAGAACCGCTATTTGCGGAGCTTTCTACTCATCTACAATAAACTACGGATTTTCTCGGAATACTCAAATCCTCACCGACTCTATGGTTTAAGTTTCATTACTCTAATATGTCTTTCTATACTATTCTGAACTAACAAGATACCTCAGATTCTCACTTTACGCATTTGCGGTAAAACTTGCTGAAAAGTTTCCGTAAATAATACGGAAGGGTCTCGAACCCTCCAAAAAAATCCGAAATTACTCAATTACCCTCGCAATATCATATTTATATCTCAACCAATGCTACAGTCATCTAAACTCAAACGCGCGAGAAACTCAGTTTTACCTGAAACTCTCTAATTCTACCGGATCGATCAAATCTAATCCGTTACTCCTCAGATTCTACCACATTTGTCGTTTTAACATATTAAAACATATCCAATTCATTTTATGCTAATTCGCTACACTTCGGAACTACTGGAAACATCCGAATATAAAACTGTAAACTTTAAAATGACAAATTCTAAACGAAGAGTCGTACCGAAATTCCGAGGCCATATTTGGACTCCCATCGGCCATACGAACGTGCTGGTGCGATCGGAATTTCGATCAGAGCAACTGTCCATCGTGGGTATACTATTCATCCACCGCTTCTTTCCTCATTTCGCGTGCAACCGGCCGCTGTTCGGCAAAATCGATTCTGCATATTTGTAGTACTCTCCGAGAGCTTTGATTTGGTAGGTGGCTCGGGCCGTGAGATGAACTGACGAGCCGGGATCAGGAACTTCAAGGCCGCGCCTCTTCACCCCTCTTTCTCGCTGATTCCGGTGATCCCTGCGTCAACGCCGACAGTTGGAGGTCACGGGAGCTCCGGCACATCTTCCGGCGGTGGTACGCCAGCTGGTGGTGGCCGTCGGCGCCACCAATCTCCCAAAGGACGAGGATGAGATCGGGTGGAGGAAAGTGATAAGCTTTGGAAATTTTGTGATTTCTCAAAACTATGGGGTTATATATACTAAGCTGGAAAATATCAAAATGGTCCCCGCGCATTTGCTAATAAGCCCATAGTTTGGGGTCTACACGGTAATTCATAATTTTGAGGTCCTTCTGGTGAAAATTTGGAAAAGTGTTCACTTAAAAGTTGTTCGTCTCGGAAAAACGAGTCCGATGGTTCAAGAACCAACTCGATCGGAGTTCGTTTGTTAATTCTGTGGTCAAAACAGTAAACTTTACGCGTTTTACGAAAATCACGTAACTGACTTTTGATCCCACGCTTTAACATCTCTTAAACTCTTATTCTTCATCAACATCATGCTCCGAGACTAAAACATCCGTCCGGGAATCTTCTAAAAAAGTCCCGAAAATCTGGGATGTTACATTCACCATTCCTCATAAAAATTTCGTCCTCGAAATTTCTCCATCCCTATTATTGCTGATTCAAATCTGGTCGACTGTGCGGAAACTATCTTACTCTAAAATTCACTAATATAACTTCTTTGTCTCAACTGTTAACTAATCACTATCTGTAAGCTAGTATTCATAACGGCTCATCTACGGCTCTAAACTGACTGTACTGATCTGATTCTCAACTCTGATTATACTGATCTGGTTCTTATCTCTAGCTGTACTATTCTGGTTCTGATTTCGAATCCTCTGGCCTCACAGGGGCCCTATACTGGTACTATCTCATTCTTACTAGTTCTCTGATCTAAAAAGGGCATAAAAGTATGAACTTAATCCAATATCTTCGTGTACGAAGATATCTAATCAATTCACAACAAATGGGTCACCCATGGATTCATATTCAAGCAAACAAGGCACTGAACAATACTATCATATCATATCAAATAATCATATAAGATACATATAAAGACCTACGTGGTCAATACCAAATTGAAGAAGACAATCTCCTACAGCTGGATCCCAATAATAGCAGTCACTGACTTCTAAACCATGTTATTGACTCTGACTCTTAAACCATGCTCTGATACCAACTTTGTAACATCCCGCCTAGGCCAGGATGCTACCGACAGGAGACAGGAAAACCCATCTCCATAAGCCTCTAATTCTAACGAAATTTCGGCATGATGCATGCAGAACATCATGCATCCTGGCTTATAGCTAGCACCAAGAGACAATTTGTTATGTCACTCAAAACATATGCAAACATAATCAAGACCTTAGGCCTGAACTCAATAAACAAAATGCAAATACTTGGCCTCCGGCCAGAACTCAAAATAAACTATACTATTACATGATTTATACATATTAAAATACAAATGCAAATATAAATACAAGGGCCGTGAAGACCCATAACTTGACCCAGGACTCAACACTCTCTCGACTGCAATTGGGGCGATCCACTATCTTCAAGGTCTTCACCGAACTACTGCTGGTTCTAAATGACTGCTACTGACCTGCAAAACTAACAAACTGTTTTGATGTGAGTCATGAGACTTAGTAAGTAACCATGTAAGTATTTATAAGTTCTAAATTACTACACAATTCATGTCTATTTCAGGAACACATTACTCTAAAACCCAACCTTTTATCTGATCACACACATACTTTAAGTTCTCTTTAGCATCTACAAAAACAAACATCTATCACGCTACTGCTGCATTACTCGATATCTTAGAACTTACTTGCTTATTTCGATATTTCATTATATCCCAAACATATTACATGCTTCTAATCCTTCATCTGAATATTCACATACTTGAATTCTGATTAACATATATAAATTAGTCGTCTTAATACATATAGACACATACACCAAGTTTTCATACTACTGACAACCATGACACTATTAACTCTCCTTTCGTCTAATCACACAAACCTCATGTTCTCCTTACTAGTTATATTTTCATACATTCATAAAATTCGTGTCAAGTTTCTATACCAAAAACAGCTTATCAAAAATCTTGACGTTTTTACTGTGCTACTCAACTACCCTTCATCTATCTTATTCATTCTCCACCAGTTAGGTTAGAATATTTATTATAGTTTTCTTTCTCTTATTTCATTGAAATATCATCAAATCGGTAATTTTAAAAAATATCATTTCTATTCATAATTACTATCAATCCTGTACATATATATATATATATATATACACACATAGAGTCAAGTTACCTTACCTCAATGCTCGCTGGAACAAAACTCATCGTACATAATAATACAATACATATAACATCCGTCATATACTTACATGAGTGTGATCATGCTGTCATGCCTTAACACCAACTATTTGCATCTCAGATGAATCACTAGATTACATAATTTATATGTATGATTTATATCCATACTTTACTTAACATATTACGCTTTTAGAAATGCTTTTTCCTAAAAACTGTAACTGAAAACTATTCTTGAAACTATAATCTGCATCTAAAAACTGAAAAACATATCTCAAAACTGTAAGCTGTATCTGAAGATTGAAAATCTGAACACCTGAAAACTGAAAACTGAAAAACTGGTTTTTAAATTCTATTTTCTGAAATCTCATACTGAAAAGCTGAAACCTGGAAACTGAAAATCTGAAAACTGAAACTGTTCTACGTTCAGAAAAATGACTCAACTGGACGTCACTCTATACCCAGGAAAACTACTCAACTAGGTGCCTCTGAAACTGGTGGTGCCCTACGTCCTGGAAAAAAACTCGACTGAACGTAGAACTCTATGTCCAGGAAAACGACTCAACGGGACATAACGACCACTAGAGTCCAGGTACACGAACCTAAGCCGCCATCCTGACTCTCTACATGTGCATATGCCTCTGAATCCATCAATTTCAACTGTACCTTGAGTTACATACTGGGGTGAGGTTTTACCTCATGCCCGGAAAATCATGTAACGAAAACTGCTGATATACTATTAAAGCTTAAATCAATTCTTAAAATTGTAAGAAACATATTCTGAAATGCATTTCTTCTAAAAGCATTTGAAACTATGCCTTGTAACACTTTGTAACAAAAAAACATTCTTAACTTTAATTTAACTTCTGAAAAACATAACATATAGATATGCATATGCATTTCTTATACTATCATGCTTAAACTCATTACACCCGTGCTATCAAGATTATACCAATCATTATTGGCATAATGAATTCATTCTCAAAACTAATATACACACACACGCACTTTACTATGTACAAGTTTACTTACCTTATATTCTATATACTTAAGACATCATCACTATATTTTGCTCACACTCAGACATATTCTAAAATACTGGCAAACCATATACTCACACACTAAACATATGCTTATGCTTATCTGCGTATGTACTTCTGTTCTTATTTTTGTATTTTTCTATACACTGAACATATACAGTTACCTACTTACAATTGTCATTCTTTAAACTTTAATTCCATTCCCTAGGGTGTAGTTTTCTACATCCCCCAGACCCAAGTCTTATTTAATTATAAGCATAAACATAACATCATTCATACACTTCATCTATATATATACTTATAAACACACTAGTTTAAACCTAAATATGCAACTCTTTACAATCGTATGCTCATGCTTATTTTTACCCATACGTCTGCTTATTTCTTCTACATTCTTCTTTATATATACGTATATCTATACAAATGTATTTATGTTTCATGCATATAATTATAAATAACTTTATTATATTGCTAGTTTGGAACATTGCTAATCTTGAGCAACATTAAATTTCTTAAGTAATCGTAGCATGAATTACTTACCTGGCTAGGCGGACACTCCTAATCCAGGTCCGATCTGTCAAAACAAATCACAACATCTGTTAGAACCGCTATTTGTGGAGCTTTCTACTCATCAACAATAAACTACGGATTTTCTTGGAATACTCAAATCCTCACCGACTCTACGGTTTAAGTTTCATTACTCTAATATGTCTTTCTATATTACGCTACAGAAGGGTCTCGAACCCTCCCAAAAAATCCAGAATTACTCAATTACCCTCGCAATATCATATTTATATCTCAACCAAGGCTACAGTCATCTAAACTCAAACGCGTGAGAAACTTTATTTTACCGAAAACTCGTTAATTCTATCGGATAGATCAAATCTAATCTGTTACTCCTCGGATTCTACCACATTTATCATTTTAAAATATTAAAACATATCCAATTCATTTTATGCTAATTTGCTACACTACGGAACTACTGGAAACATCCGAATATAAAACTGTAAACTTTAAAATGACAAATTCTAAACGGAGAGTCGTATCGAAATTTCGAGGCCATATTCGAACTCCCATCGGCCATACGAACGCGCTGGTGCAATCAAATTTCCTATCGGAGCTACTGTTCATCATGGGTCTACTATTCATCCGCCGCTTCTTTCCTCGTTTCGCGTGCAACCGGCCGCTGTTCTGTAAAATTGATTCCGTAGATTCATAGTACTCTCCAAAAACTTCGATTTGGTAGGTGGCTCGGGCCTTGAGACAAACCGACAAGCCGGGATCGAGAACTTCAAGGCCGCGCCTCTTTACCCCTCTTTCACGCCGATTCCGGCGATCCCTGCATCAGTGCCGGCAGCTGGAGGTCGGGGGAGCTTCGACGTATCTTCAGCGGTGGTACGCCGATCGGTGGTGGCCAATTGGCCGCCGACTCCACCAATCTCCCAAAGGACGAGGATGAGGTCAGGTGGAGGAAAGTGATAAGCTTTGGAAATTTTATGATTTCTCAAAACTATGGGGTTATATATACTCAGCTGGGAAAATATCAAAATTGTCCCCGCGTATTTGCTAATAAGCCCCTAGTTTGGGGTGTACACGGTAATTCACAATTTTGAGGTCCTTCTGGTGAAAATTTGGAAAAGTGTTCAACACGAAAGTTGTTCGTCTCGGAAAAACGAGTCTAATGTTTTAAAAACCAACTCGATCGGAGTTCGTTTACTAATTCTATGGTCAAAATAGTAAACTTTACGCGTTTTACGAAAATCGCGAAACCGACTTTTGATCCCACACGTTTTTCAACGCGACAAATATTCATAATATATTATTCCAACTCATGTAACATCTCTTAAAGTCTTATTCTTCATCATCATCATGCTCCGAGACTAAAACATCCGTTCGGGAATCTTCTAGAACAGTCTTTTAAAGTTGTAAATGGGCTTATTGGGCTTGGTTGTACTAAGTTGGGTTTAGGCTAAATTGGTTGGATCCAATTGGGCCCAAAACTGCCTCCGTTAAGCCCAAATATGACTAATGGACCTTTAACATTAATTGGGCCTAATGGGCCTAATTGGTTTCAAAGGCATATAAGGGTGATTCCTTTTATGGGCTTTAGTCTTTGGGTTTGACCCATGTTGACCAAAAGCCCATGCCTTAAGAAATTAATTGAAAGCCCATTGGACTTTAATTAAATTGACGTTGGACGTTAATCAGGCTTTGAGACCCGTAACGATTAAGTTTGGAATTTAATTCGTAAAGGTTCGTTGATAAAGTGTAGTATTTTATTTGGAATTAAATAGCGAATTAGTATTAAATACAAATTGAATTGGATTTAATTATGTAGTTTAATTTAATTTGAGAATTCGTACTTCGAGTGCTTATTCACAAAACAAGTTTGACTCGCACAAAATCAAATCGTTGTTTGAACATTGGATAGTCATTAATTATCAGATTAATTAATTTGATTAGATTGATTGATAACATGCTTGTGTGAATACATGGTTGCGATGCATGAATAATGTATATCGGATGGATATTAGATGGGTGGGGCAATTTTAGAAATTATTATAATAAATTTGGAATTTATTAATTGGACCTGCGTGTCCAACCTTATTACCTCCTTATTCTTTGTATTATCTTCTCACCTATTCCCCTCAATATAAATGAGGTTTCTTTAGAAGTGTAGTGTAACGGGTAGAAGCAATACATGTGCTAGCGGGAGAGAGAAAGGGAGAGATTTGATTTAGGATCAATGTGTAAAGTATCCATCCGCATATCATTATTATTTTATTTCATATGCGCTTTATTATGTGTTTAGAATGCATGTTTAAGGGTGTATGATGATGAGACCTTAACAAAGATAATAAATTGGTTGCCAATTTGCACGCGAAAAACCCTCAAAAATATTAAACGTTTTTCCTTCCATTGAGTGATTCTTACTCAAGATCCGAGATTGGCATTGGCTTGTTGGCCAAAGTCAAGGCCTTTGTCCGTCGATGATGTGTTTGAATCACGAGAGCTTTGTTATATATTGGTGTCTTGTCCAAGTTGTGGTTTGGTGGCCAAAGTCAAGACCACTTCTTGTCCATCGACATTGATTACGAAGCTTTCCATGGTCAATGGGTCACGCTTGACTGGGATCACTAAGTTTGTTGTGCCAAAGCCAAGGCTTAGTTGATTCAGAGGACAAAAGGTTAGGTAATATATTGGATATATTGGCATATATAAGATATATGTTTCGGACTTGGATGTCCCCCTGCCGGATCTAGGAATTGGATTGGATCCAATTGATCTTAGAGATCTACCTAGTTAATTATCATACAATTTGTTGGCCAAAGTCAAGATTGTGTGATATTTAACGGGATCCTAGCCCACTAGGAAACACGGTTTCCTGAGTACTCGACAGAGGGTTAGAGACTTACCGAAAAATAGTGGGAGGCAAGCATTAAATTTGCAATATTCTTTAGTTACTTACCGCACGCGCTCAAACAAATATCATTCGTCAAATAAATTAAATGTTAGTTGGACTAATATTTAATCGTTATTTTAATTAAACAGTTGGACTATATTCAAACTAATTCAATATATAGTTGATTTTATAATTGGATTATAGTAATCAATATAATTGAATTTAACCAATTAAAGTATAGTTGATTAATATAGTTGGACTATAATAATCATTATATTTAATAGTACCTAAAATCGTTGATTAAATAGTTGGACTATTAGAATCAAGGTAAAATTGAAATATTAACATTTAAAACATAATCCTAATGAAAATGTATTTAAATGGTTTAATTTTCAAATTGGGAATAAAATTTCAGGATGGTCCTGGAATCTAATAAGTTACTTTATTTGATAAAATAACACATTAGGCCTAAGACCGGAGTTGAGCAAATAGTAGAGCATGATCTTTGGAAGATTCATGTGATGATAACTTAAGTGCTTAATCCATTAAAGTTGTCGCAATAGACTCCTTAATTTCTTTTTCAGAACTAAGGGTTAGATCCTTAAAGTACGATAATGAAATTGAAGGATCTTCATAGATTTATATTTAAATCTTAGAAGTACTAAATTGCAATAATAACACTTGGAGAGTTAATGACTATTCTCAATGAGACAAAGTCAAAGTTTGCAATGAGGCAAGTAGCGCAAGAGGCACCTTACTTCAATATTCTAGATGGCCAAGGCTTAGCCAAAGGTTTCTAGAATGTAGAAAAGGGACAAAGGCAAAATCATTATAATCTTCTAGGAAGATAAAGGACATATCCCAAAATGTCTGCCTAAATTGTGGCAAACGGGATTGCGGAAGCGTGACTGCCATTTGGACAAGGCAGACATAAAGGAATTAAAGAAAGGGCAAGGCTCTGACTTTAAATATGTTTGTCAAAATTATGTTCACTTCTAGTATTAAAATTAGATTTTAAATACTGAGTGTGGTACATAAATATATGTACTGATGTGCAGAATCTGCTATGAGCAGGATACTGACTTCAGTTGAGATTAATCTGCGAGTCGAAAATGGGACGAAAGTCGCTGTTCTAACCGTAGATACTAAGTTTAGGAACTACCCTTCGGGTGTGTACTTAAATTAGGAGACTGTTATAATGTAACTAGTTTAACTAGAAACATTATCTCTATATCGAGTATAACTCGTTGCAAGTGTACCTTTATATTCTAGAACACTAAAGTGTTTTATTATATAAAGATAATATTGAGATAAAACACATTAGATGCGAATAACAGAATTTATATTTTGAATATAAATAAATCTCGAACATAGAACATGACAAACAAATAGCTCAAACTGATTTGATCAGATGAAACTTATAAGTGGCATTGTTGTCTGGGACACAATGAAACAAGACTCGTATATCCACACTTTAGAAGAGTGGGTACTCGGACTGTTTTGATTCCAATCAAATAAAGTCTACGAATCTAGTTTATTGGGCAAAGTGCCTAAAACACTATTTACTTGGTAAAAGTGTAAATGCCACCAATCTGTTTGCCCTAGTTCATAGTGAAGCAAGTGGGCCCACTAGCTAGGCTAGATGTGGATATAAATATTTCGTGACCTTACGGATGTGGCTTCGCGTTATGGTTATGTGTCTCTTATGAAACACAAATCGGAAACTCTTAAAGTTTCAACACGAAATAGACAAACAGATCGGCTAAAGTATTAAACCGTCACGGTAAGACCGTAATGAAAAATACTTAAGTAATAAGTTTCTCGAATACTTGAAAGAGTATAGTATTCTTTCAAATGAGGACTCCTCCCGGAACACGTCAATTTGACGGTGTGTCCGAACTGAGTAACCGAATTTTATTGGACATGATAAGGTTAATCATGAGTCGCTCTGAGCTACCATTTCCTTCAACGGATAAGCATAAACAGTTTAGAACTTATTTTGAATAAGGTTCCATAATAATCTGTTTGACAGACTTAATGTTAGATATGAACAGGAAAGAAAATGGGCTTTCTCATTCCTGATAATTTGGGTATGCTGGGCATATGTTTGGATGATACCAAACTAAAACCCAGATTGGATAAGAGCCAATTGTAGGTTATCCTAGGAAAAACATAAGCATAGTGCTTATACAACTCACTAAGAGAACAATATGATTGTTGCTCACCATGCGGTTTTCCTAAGAGGAATACCGATATGCAGTGGTAAGTGGGAGGATAGTAAAACTCGATGAAAATCAGAGTAATACTGTTCTAGGCACCGAGTCCTTAATGGAACACAAATAGTTCATCAAGGATGAAAATGTACCAGTAATCTTCGAATACACAAGAACCGCGTAGGTCGGAGAATGTCAGAAAACAACCTGAGGTATGGGTTTCTGATCTCACCTCATAAAGCTGTCTATCTTATTGAGGAATACCAACTGACTACGTATGAGGAAGTGATACAAGGTATCGACTCTCTATTATGGCAAAGTGACATATAATCCAAAATGGATTCCATGTATATCAACTGTGTTTAAAATACTAGTTGATGTACCGCAAGGCATTGTGCCTATTGGTACTATATAAGTCTTCAAGGAAGACATACATGGAAGGCAACATAACAACGTACTAAGCTAAGCTTGTAGCGGAAAGGTATCGTTATCAACATTGTGATTCATTACAATGAAACCTTTTACCTGTTGCCACGGTAAATCCATTTGGATAATGCTTACTGATGCTGCATGTTTCATTTATGAAATATGGCAGCAGAATGGGAAAATCGCTTTCCTTTAATGGAAACCTTTTGGAGGATGTTTAAACATCCTGATGATTTTATCGTACCAAAACTAGCAAACAAGGTTTGCAGGTTATTCGATCCATTGAGGGATTGAAGCAAGCATTGGGTTCTTGGAACTATCATTTTGATATAATCATAATGGTTTATGATTTAATTCAAAACGTAAATGATTCTTGTGTATATAAGGAGGTTAGTGTGAGCGCACTGACAATGGCTGTCCTATAAATAATGATGACATGTCATTTCTTGGAAATGATATTCCCATAAAATAATCGGAGAAAGCTTGGCTTTCATGAAAATTCTCTGTAGAATTCTTAGGAGTAACAACCTTTATTCTAGGAATAAAGATCTACTGGGATAGATTTAAAGTTGTTGACACTCTCCGAGAACTCGTACATTGAAAAATGTACGTGACCTGGTATCTCATACGCTTTGAGCATATGTATTCACAAACAGGCCAATCCAAGTGATAGTCGCTGGATTGATGTTAAGAACATCCGTTAGTATCTTAGAGAACTAAGGATGATGTCCTAAACTAAGGAGATAGATAAATTGAAGTGACTGGGATCACTGCTGCAAGTTTCCTAACCGAAAAAAATGACTATAAGTCAAATAACGGTACTATACAGTTTGAATAACGGTACAGTGAGCTGGAAATCTTCCATGTAAGATACTGTTACCGTATAAACAATAAATACGGGTTATTGCTGCAGCTGAGGCAGCAATTGAAGCCATCTGGGTCAATAATAATCTAATTAGATTAGATATAGTTCTGTTAGCAGCTGAGCTAGGCGTCAGCACAGGCTAAAGAATTAACGGTCTCATCAACGATCCAGATATATATTTCAACTATTCATCTGATTTTTTCGGATCATACATCGTGGCGATGTGATGATCGTATAAATTGTATCAGATGATAATCAATCAAATCCGCTGACGAAAGCCTTTCTCAGTAATTTGAGCCAACCGTACATAGTTCGGGTGTCGGACACTCGAGTGACTGGCTATAGGCCAAGTGGGAGATTGTTGGACAGTTATGACCCATAGTGTCACTATTTTTACAGATCATGGTGTTGTTGTACAAATTAACTATATGACAAAAGAGATTCCGCTCTTATCATTTGTGATTAGATCACCTAGATGTATAATTGATAGGAGGTCCTTATGATTTGTTCCTAGATTGAGAATGATATGAGACAGTATCAGTCCACGAAGGATAAATCATTAAATATCCATAGTCAGAGTATTGTCGAGATTGGACATCGATGAATACGTAAAAGACTAGTATTACAGTTGTGCGGGTTATACGGGAATAACGACATAGTTCTCATATGTTTGGGTATAGGATACTCATGCAAGTATAATAGGAGGTTATGTTTTACCGATGATACGGAAAACAGCTTCGCTCTGGATAGACCCCCTCGGAATTCCATTGGTAGTATGACTATGTGTCTATGGAAGTTCGAAATCAATGTAGTTGTATTTGGTCTTAACCTGAGACTTGCACCGCTAATACTTGCGACAATCAATATACTTTGGTTTTGGTCGTCCAGGGCTTTAACAGGTTCTGTGTAAGCCTCTACTGGGTATATTGAGAATCGTAGTGTATTGGATGTGATGTCAAGACGAAAGTATCACTCCAGTCATAGTGGAGATGATGATCGCGCAGGGATACAGAACTGGTTCTCTAAAAGGTTGCAACCGTCGGGATAATATGACTTGGTCATGATTATCCGATAATAAAGAGACTAGTTGCTCGTCATCCGATATATGCTTCGTATGGGGCAGACACTGCATCAGTCCTATGCCTTGCATGTGATCGTACGATACTGGATCGATATACCCAATACTACGTATACTACGCCTGATACAGATCCTATATTCCTGTAAGGATATTTCTGGAGAATTGGGTAGGCATGGCGCTTTACTTGAGGCCAACCTTGTCTTGTAAATTGGTAATCGTGATACGAGGTACTTACGTTATCGGATAGTCCGACAACCGTATTTACTGCTAACATATCCAGGGATCTCATGGGTCGCTTCCCGAAGATTCACCGATGAGATATGACTCGCATTTTAATTAATCTGGGATTAATTAAAAGAGAGAGAAAATTAATCTAGGATTAATTGCGGGGATATTTTATCTAGGATAAAATATCATTTAAAGAGAGATAACGATTAATTTGGAATTAATCGGTAAATTAATATATTCAATATATTAAACGAAATTGGATTTCGACGCGGAATTAAAATTAGATTTTAATTCGGGCGAACGAATTAATTTAGAATTAATTCGTTAGAGATGTGAATAGTAATTATGCTTGGCATGATTATTTAATTAAATTAGATTTAATTACGACGTAACGGAAAATTCGTTAATTACGATGTAAGTATTCCGTAACTTCCTCGATTTGTATTCGTACTTATTTCATGCCTGTTATTCGATCCTCGGGACTTAAAAACTCTAACACTTGGTACCCCGAAGCCTTTACAAAGAAATCCATCAACTTCAGCCTTTTCTTTTTAACCTTTGGCTTTTCTACGTCAGACTTGTATCCCAAACCCGTCCGAGTAGTCCGTCCTCTAAAATTTGGCAATTTTGAACCTTCACCCGGTTCGAACTTCATTTTCTCTATAATCCTTACCACCTTAGGATCCACCCATTCCTCAAAAGTTGCCGACACTTGGAACCTCGTAAAGGTTGTATTTCCAAAGCAGCCACAACATTGTCCACCTCAGCTCGGATGGTGACAATCTCCCCCCCTGTGTGGAAACTTAATAACTTGATACAGAGTTGAGGGCACGCCCCCAAGCTTGTGAAACCACGGCCTTCCTAATAACAAAGAAAAAGTGGTCGAGATGTCCAGCACTGTAAACTCAACTTCATCTTCAATTGGGGCCCACTTTGACCATTCCCGCAAAAGTACCCTCAACTCATCGCTTACTATCATCATAAGCCTTGATAGTCATACTGGAGGGATCCAAATCAGTTGCCTTTATACCCAGCCTTGCCAGAATCTTCAATGGGCATACATTGATGGACGAGCCATCATCCACCATCACACAAGATGTCCTATTGCCCATCACTTCAGCTCTGATGAATAGTGGTTTGTTGTGATTTCTTCCCTCTGCTGGGAGTTCTTCCTCAGAAAAGGTTATTGTCTGCAAAACTTTCTTCTGTACTGATCCCACAAACATTTCCAGATTAGCATCCTCTAGCACTACTACTTGCTTAGGGCTTCAACCATAGCACGCCTATGCTCCTGTGATGAACACAATAATTCCCAAATGCTGATCTGTGCCCGAGTCTTCTTTAATTATTGCAACACTGTATCCTCTTCAGTATTGTCCCCATTTTCTACCACTTCTCTCCCTTCTGTCACACTTCTTTCCCCTTCTCAGCCGTATCACTATAGAAATGCACGCTGCGTGTCATTCCTCTTACCACCTCTTCATCACTACTGGAGAAGTCTTCCTAGAAATTATTCCCCCTTTCTTTTTCATCTCCGCTGTTATTATCCCAAATCCCCAGGCAAAAGGCTTGGTAGTCAAAGGATTTGAGGACAAGGCTTTCGGGTAGACCAGAGTTTATCATATAGGTAGGTGGCGGGACATAGTGGTAATTTAGTTAGGGGTTTTGGTGTGTGTTGGGACGTTCTATTTCAGGGTCAGGTATCTTTTTGGAGTCTATAAGGTCTTGGGTTTCATGGCGGAGGCGGATACAGCTGTCGGTGTCATAGCCTTTTTGTTGGTGGAATTGGCAGTATTGGTTTAGGTTAAGATGTGGTGGGGGAGGGTGAGGAAGTGGTTTGGTTTATAAGGGTTTCAGCAGTCCATGTCTCTTCAATTTCTCCAGCACCTTAGACAAGGGTCTACCCAAGTTGGAGAATCGCCGGTTTCGGATGGCAGCAATCTCAGTAGAAACAGGCTTGGTACCTGAAGTTCCCCCAATGGGCCTCTTGTTCGGGCTATAGAACTTTCTATTCTCTGCCTCTTATTCCTCAATATCCATGGCAATTTCCCTCAGCTCTCGAAAGTCATTAATCATAGAGGTCATTCTCCTTAGTTTGCCATGGAGGGCTTGGTGCCCTTGATTATCATATTGATTTGGTCCTTCTTTGAGGGCCGAGTCTGCATCTTTAGGAGCTGGCTCCTCCAACGGTCTACATACTCCTTGAAGCTCTCCTCCGAATTCTGCTTAGTGTTCTCTAAATCACGGAGTGGCAAATCAATCTATAAGTCTATAACATACTGTTTCAGAAATACATCTGCCAATTCCCTCAAATTTTCCTTGACCTTCCTCTCAAGGCTATGATACCACACTACCAGCGCCCCCTCAAGTGACATCCCGAACATTTTCTAAACTTGACGCTTTGATAAACCCACTGAACTCATCACTGAGACATACTGACGGAGATGGACCCTTGGAACCCCATTCTCGTTGAACTTGGCCATATCTGGCATCTTGAACTGAGCTGGCAACTGTTCTTCAAAGGTCATTGGCTCATAATCTAGCAAATCCTCATGTTTACCCCTCACCTTGCGGGTAACCAATTCTACCTGATCCCGAAGCTTCTGTAATTCTGCCTGAGACCCAATCATTCTTCCTGCCGCATATTCAGCCATATCATCATCCAAAGTGGGGATGTCATCCCATAACCCGTTCGGAGGCTCCTCAAGCCTCACATTCTCAGAATTTCCCCCAGCACGGGGCACAGCCATATTTTCCATAGTAATAGTCAGGGCTTGCAACTGTTCAGTAATCTTGGCGAGACTGGTCTCTAACTGATCCATACGGGATACCTCATTCTCTGATTCAATCATGTTTGTTATCGGCCTTTTAGTGAGTCTTCCCTCTTCCCTAACCCAACGGGAATCTATGATGTCTTTTAAAATTCTCAGTCAGCATGTATACGTGCAATGCATGTAATATATAAGCCCATAAAAAAACTTCACACTAGTTGGCCCATTATCATTTTAAAGCGTTCAATCACGCTATTGCGCGGCGTAAACTTGTCCCAGTTGAAAAAGGCCCAACAGGTTTACACTTTTCAATAACGTGGCTAAACAACTCCAAATGATTAGAGACCCACACATAAAATAGCCCATTGGTATTTTAGAAACTTTTAGCCCAATTGTCATAATATACGAACTCATCCCCGTTTAAATGGCCTAACAAGTTTGCATTTCTGAAAAAAAGTCCAATCGAATCCAAATGACAATGGTCCCAAACAAAAACATACAGAAATAATTTCTACAGAGTGGCCCATGGCATTTCAGAAGCTTTTGGCCCAATTGTCATAAGATACAAACTCGTCTCAGTTTAAATGGCCCAACAAGTTCGCATTTCTGATAAGAAGTCCAATCGAATCCAAATGACGATGGTCCCAAACACAAACATAAAGAAATAACTTCTACTAGTTCTACGACTAAGGTTCACAGGTGGGTTTACGGGAGTACGGACAAAGGCTCTCGTTGATGAAGGATTGCCCACAACTAGGACTCCCCACTCAAGGGTTCGAGCGACCAAATGAGCGCACCTTTTTTTATACACTAAGGTACGTGCCAATGAGCTATGGTGCGTGACTGACTGTCAAATGGATTTCCCGTTGTGGGTGGAGAGAACTCTCTTAAATACCCAAGACTTTTAGGCTCTTATCACTTGGTGATAGAAATAAACAACGAGTCCTCCAAATTAGTCCATCACAATGAGCTATGGGGTACATGATTATCTAGGTGCCTTCACAGCTTTTCCTTGTAGAAAGGTAGTGAATGAAGGAAGACACCAAACCATTACCTATCTCAAAAAGTGCCTTTCATTAAACCCCTTTCAACCCACTATAGACACGATTAAATAAAGCACAAATCATAAACATCACAAGGCATGATTTTGGGGCCAATTCTCTATCCCCAGTGGAGTCGCCAGACTGTAGGACACAGATGTTGACGACGCTGTTCCAGGCTCGCGGCCTAGTTGGGAGTACAGAATAGCCCGCGAGGGAACTAAACCGGAGAAATAACATAGAGTCGCTACCCGTTGTGAACCGAGAAAATATGATTTAAGGCCGCACTCACCCCTCGCAATGGAAGACCTCAAATCGTTGGGTTCGGAATGGTCCCTTATTCCACTTGTAATGATATAATTTGTGCAATGAATTAACCGAATCTACTCAACATATATGTTCAAAAGTATTCTATTCTTAAGTTCACATGCATAAAAATAAAACTCATATATAAACTTACATATAACCTATATCTAAGTTTGCATGCTTAGAAAATAAGTCATTATAACGGCAAACATATAATTTCATAAGCATATTATATTCATGGATACGAAAACGCAAGTAAATAACAATTACACAAGCATGCATAAAAGTAAAACGAAATAACGGCAAACACATAATTTCATAAACACATTGTACTTACGGATACGGAAACACAAATAAATAACAATTACACAAGCATTCATAATGAAGAGAAGCAATTAGATGCAAAATACAAAGAGATGATTAAAGAGGAAATTATATATTGAAATAAACGTGTAATAAACGTGTAATGATGCGATACAGAAATGCAAATAACGGAATAATAAATGGTGCGGTAAAGTATCGCTGTAAAGGTAGCCTTTTAGGCTTTTCTTCCCTCAAATAAAAAACCTTTAGACCAACGTAATAAGCCCATGCGCGTTACATTATGATGCATGATTAAACAAGGAGATGGCATACAGCAAGCAAATAACGGAATAATAAAAGGCGCGGTAAAACATCGTGGCAAAGGTAGCCCTTAGGCTTTTGATCCCTCAAAATGGAGGACCTTTAATCCAACTTGATTTGCCCATGCGCATGACATTACATTGCATAGAAATAAAGACAACAATATGGGACTTCGTATGATCGATTGAACATATCTCACATTCAACCAATTATAGTTCATCCGGTGCGGCAAAGTACTGTCGTAAAGGTAGTCTTTTAGACTTTTCTTCACTCAAATAGAGGACCTTTAAACCAACATACTTAGTCCATGCGCACTATATCATCAACACATAAACAGATAACTTGCAGAAAATAAATGGCGGAATATTAAAAGGCGCGACAACGTATTGTCGTAAAGGTAGTCTTTTAGACCTTTCTTTTCTCAAATAGAGAACCCTTAGACCAACATACTAAGCCCATACGCATCACATCACAATACATATAAAATAAATAAGACAAGGATATGAGACTTCGCATGCTAGATTGAACATATCTCACATTCAACCAAACATACTTCGTCCGGTACGGCAAAGTACTGTCGTAAAGCTAGTCTTTTAGACTTTTCTTCTCTCAAATAGAGGACATTTAGACCAACATACTAAGCCCATGCGCACTATATCATCAACACATAAACAGTTAACTTGCAGAAAATAAATGGCGAAATATTAAAAGGCGCGGCAAAGTATTATCGTAAAGGTAGTCTTTTATACTTTTCTTTTCTCAAATAGAGAACCCTTAAACCAACATACTAAGCCCATGCGCATCACATCACAATGCATATAAAATAAATAAGACAAGGATATGGGACTTCGCATGCTCGACTGAACATATCTGACATTCAACCAAACATACTTCATATGGCGCGGCAAAGTAATGTTGTAAAGGTAGTCTTTTAGACTTTTCTTCTCTCAAATAGAGGACCTTTAGACCAACATACTAAGCCCATGCGCACTATATCATCATTACACAAGCAAATAACATACGAAAATTAAATGACGGAATATAAAATGCGGATAATAAATACACAAGAGAAAATAAAGCAAAATTTGTGCCGTTTACTCAAGTGGTACGTGGAGTTGTCTCCTAAGTACAGACCGCACTACTGTCCATTCAGATTCGGCTACTGAATTTACGTCTGGGTTTCCATCCTATATACCACGAGAGATGACACATTTTCCATTCATTCAAGGGTCACAACACACATTAACCAATGACTCTCATGTGAAGAAAATTCAATAAACAATTAAAATATGAATAAAAATAAATAAGAAAGGTGCCCTCAGGTCTAACCTTTTATGTCAACTTTCGGATGTGAGTTACACGGTGGTCGGAAGGGCTAAAACTCCACAACTCTTCCGGTTTACTGATTTTCCATTTTCCTTCGTCGCTTTACTATTTTGGGTCGCTGTTTCTTCTGTTTTACTGCTATTTTGCTGTTTTTTTTAAGGGTTCTAAAGTGCAATTTTTGGCTACTGTTTGGCGGTTTCTAAGGGTCTTGGGGTTGCTGTTTTGTGCGGTTATTTAAAGGTTTTAAAGTGTAATTTTTGTTCACTGTTTTAGGTGATTGAGGGCACTATTTTGGGGTATTTGGGTTGCTATTTTTTGGTCACTGCAGTGCAATTTTTTTTGGACTGTTTTGGTGGCTACAAAGGTGTGTTTTAAGGCAGTTTATTCGGTGATGTTAGGGGTTGTATGGGGCTGCTGTTTCGGTGATGTTAGGGGGCTGTATAGGAGCAGTTTTGGTCACGGCAATAGCGCTGTTTGGGGCTGCTGTTTCGGTTTTTTCGATGAATGGGGGGTTATTTCAAGGGTGATTTTTGGTGAAGCGTTACTGTTTTAGGGGTGTGATTTTCGGTAATGGAGGGTGTTTAGGGGGATGTGTGTTCGGTTCTTATAGAGAGAGGAGGAGAAGAGAAATATTTGTTGCTTCTAGTTGGAGGTTAGACGTGAATGGACTTTCTTTGATATTTTTTATCTGAGTTATGCGTGAATGCTAGGGTGTTGTGAGTGTTGGATGTGTTTCTTTTATAGACAATTGCTAGGGTTTCTCTTGTTTGAATAGGAAAGGAATCAATTAGTGTCCCATAAGGAAAACATATATTTAATTAGGGATAAGATTTGTTTAAATTAGGAATAGGTTTATTTGATGTTTATTAATTTTATTTTAATTTGGTATATGATTTTTTAGATTTGTTTTAATTTCACCATGTGTTAAATATGTGTTTTATTATTTTTGGATGTGTTTTAATTGGGCTTGGGCATGTGGGCTTAATTTTAGGCGTGTGGTTGGCTTTTGGTGGTGGGCTTAGTGGTGTGTGGGCTTACGGGGAGTGTAGACAACAGAACTTGGGCGAAACATGCTGTTCTAGACTCAGGGCCTAGTTGAGAGTACGGAATAGTCCGGGGGGACTAAACCGGAGAATAATGGAGTCGCCACCCGGTGTGAACCGGGACAAAGATTTAAGGCCGCACTCACCCCTCGCAAGGGAAGACCTCAAACCGTTGGGTTTGAAATGGTCCCTTACTTATGTCACTTGTGATGATATGATTTGTGCAATAAACTGACCGAATCTACTCAACATGTACTCAGATAGCCTACGCCTAAGTTCGCATGCATAAGAATAATAATAAAACCTATATCTAAGTTCGCATGCTTTAAAATAAATCTTTAAACAATAAACACGCAAAATCACACATTGAACCTAAAGCCATCAAACCAATGCAAACAAATAATTACTTAAACATAAATATAAACTAAATTAAATATCATGCATAAAAAAAGAAACATAATCATGTTTTGAAATTAAATAACGAAACAGGACAAGTCATGCTTAAAACAATAAATAAATAAACTGCAAACTATATCATGCTCAAATACAAGTTTGGATGAGACGAAATACGTGTATCTCAAGTGGTACGTGGCGTTGTATCCCGAGTGCAGACCGCACTACCGTCCATTCGGAATCGGCTACGGAATTACGTCCGGGTTTCCATCCGATATACCACAAAAGGGAAACACATATCCCGCTCATCCAACAATCACATCATGCTTCAAACGACTCTCATGCAATAATATTCTAAAATAAATAAAATAAAACAAAAGAAAATAAGTAAAAGGGTGCCCTCAGGTCTAACCTCTTTTGTAGTCTCAAGAAAGGGCGTTACACGTCCGTTGGAAGGGCGAATGATCCGCTACTTTTCCGATTTGCTAACTCAACGTTTTACCTCGCTGTTTTGATGTTCGGGCTGCTGTTTTCGCTTCGTTTCACTGCTGTTTTTCTGCTGTGTTTTAGGCTACTGTTTTGGTAATTTATGACTATTATTGCTGTGTTAAAGGGGGTAAAGGGGCTGCGGTTTAATGCGGTTTAGAGGGCAGTTTTGGGGACTGTTTCGAACAATTTCTGGGTGTTTATTTGGGTAGTTTCGGGACAGTTTTTTGTAGGGTTTCAGGGCTGTGCAGTTTTTGGGACTATTTTCATTGCAAAATCTGGACTGTTTGGGGAAATTAGTTGCGTGGAGCAAGTTGGGCGTAAAGGGCCAGCTGCGTGAGAACAGATTTCGTGAAGCTTTATTTGTGTGTTTGAGGGCAGGTTTCGTGAAGCTTTGTGGCTGTGTCGTGAAGCTTGTGGGCTAACGAGGGGCTGGTGTTGACTTTAGGCGTGAGAAGGCTGGTCCAAAGATTGCGTGTTAGTGTGTTTGTTCGTTAGTGGAGGCGTGGGTGCTGAAGGGTGAAGTGGCGAATGGGTGTGTGGTTTGTTGAGAACGTGGCTGTGATTGGCGCGATTTTGTTGAGATGCTTTGGCTTGTGGCGCTAAAGTCAGTTCAACGTGGCTTTGTTTGCGCTGGTGATGGCGCTTTGAAGGTGCAGGTTGATGGCGTTGTGTGCGTAGCTGAAGGGCAAGGCAGGTCTTGGTGCGTTTTTGTGCTAGGCGTGGGCTGAGTTGTTGAATTTGAAGCTAGGCGATGTGGGTGCTGTTGTGTGGGAGTTACCTTGAAGGCTTTAGGGTTTATTCTTTTGTTTGTGATTTTTTCGTGAGAATTAGCCAGCCAGGGTTTGGTAAAGGGGGTGAATGGTTCTTTTTATAGGTTAGGGGATGGGTAATTCTTATTTGGTTAGGAAAGGGAGATTTGTGTATTAATTGGGATATATTTTTAATTAAAATGTGATAGGGAAAATCTTTAATTAAGGGATGTGATTTATGTATTTTAGGAAATGGATTTAATTTAATTTAGGAAGTTAATTTAATGTGTTTTAAATTAATTTAATTTAAGTTTAATTTAATTTGTTTAATTTAATTTGTTTAATTTAATTTATGAACGTTATTTAATTTAATTTAATTTGAAGTTTAATTTAATTTGTTTTAATTTAATTTGTGAGATGTGTTTTAAATGTTTTAATTATTTAATTTGTGAGATGTGTTTTAAAATAGAGGTCCAACAAATGAACCCGAAGCGAAACAAACGAGTTAAATCCGACCGAATGCTAATTTCCAACTTTACCCTTCCAACGTCCGTTTACGCGAATTTCATGACTAAAGAGGTAGTGCCTCCATACGAGACTCATCATCGGGCTGATATGCAAAAATGCAGTGCCTACAGTCTCCCCCACTTTGATGGGACTTGTGCAGTGTGTGACAATGACAATCCTATCAAAGTACGTGCAATGCATTTTCACTTACCTGGCTCGCCAGCTGCCACTTGACTTGCCTGTTGCTTCGAACTGATTTGATGATGTGCCATTCCTGGCGTGCTAAACCCCGTACCTAGGGTGTCGCGGTAGTCCACAATGCTATACTTGGTGTGCTAAACCCCGTACCTAGGGTGTCGCGGTAGTCCACAATAGTCCACATACTCCTCGATAGTCCACGGTAGTCCACATACTCCACGGTAGTCCACATAGTCCACATGCTCCACATACTCCACATAATCTACGGTAGTCCACGGTAGTCCTCGGTAGTCCACGGTAGTCCTCGGTAGTCCACATAGTCCACGGTAGTCCACATAATCCACGGTAGTCCTCGGTAATCCTCGGTAGTCCACAACACTTCACGGTAGTCCACGGTAGTCCTCGGTAGTCCACATGATCCACGGTAGTCCACGGTAGTCCTCGATAGTCCTCGGTAGTCCACATAATCCACGGTAATCCACATACTCCACAATAGTCCACGGTAGTCCACGACAGTCCACATAATCCACATGCCGTACCTGGCGTGCTAACCCCGTACCTAGGGTGTCGCTGTGGTCTGAATGCTAACCCCGTACCTAGGGTGTCGCAGTGACGTCTCCGTACCTAGAGAGCCACAAATGATGAATAGTCCACATGCCGTACCTGGCGTGCTAACCCCGTACCTAGGGTGTCGCTGTGGTCTGAGTGCTAACCCCGTACCTAGGGTGTCGCGGTGATGACTCCGTACCTAGAGTGCCACAAGTGTCTGAATGCTAACCCCGTACCTAGGGTGTCGCAGTGACGTCTCCGTACCTAGAGAGCCACAATAGTCTGAATAGTCCACATGCCGTACCTGGCGTGCTAACCCCGTACCTAGGGTGTCGCTGTGGTCTGAGTGCTAACCCCGTACCTAGGGTGTCGCCGGTGACGTCTCCATACCTAGAGAGCCACAAAGTCTGGATGCTAACCCCGTACCGAGGGTGTCGCGGTGACGTCTCCGTACCTAGAGAGCCACAATGTCTGGATGCTAACCCCGTACCTAGGGTGTCGCGGTGACGCCTCCGTACCTAGAGTGCCACAAATGTCTGATGCTAACCCCGTACCTAGGGTGTCGCCGTGACGCCTCCGTACCTAGAGTGCCACAAATATCTGATGCTAACCCCGTACCTAGGGTGTCGCAGTGACGCCTCCGTACCTAGAGTGCCACAAATGTCTGATGCTAACCCCGTACCTAGGGTGTCGCGGTGACGTCTCCGTACCTAGAGAGCCACAAAGTCTGGATGCTAACCCCGTACCTAGGGTGTCGCAGTTGATATCTCCATACCCGGAGTGCCGTACCTGGCTGATCTGATGTCTCCATACCCGGAGTGCCGTATCTGGCTGAACTGATATCTCCATACCCGGAGTGCCGTATCTGGCTGAACTGATATCTCCATACCCGGAGTGCCGTATCTGGCTGAACTGATATCTCCATACCCGGAGTGCCGTATCTTGCTGAACTGATATCTCCATACCCGGAGTGCCGTATCTGGCTGAACTGATATCTCCATACTCGGAGTGCCGTATCTGGCTGAACTGATATCTCTATACCCGGAGTGCCGTATCTGGCTGAACTGATATCTCCATACTCGGAGTGCCGTATCTGGCTGAACTGATATCTCTATACCCGGAGTGCCGTACCTGGCTGGTCTGATATCTCCATACCCGGAGTGCCGTACCTGGCTGAAGCTGCTCTGAACCAATGTGGGCCTCGCCCCCGGAATGCCATACCTGGCAGAACTGATACTGACTGATGTGGGCCTCGCCCCCAGAATGCCATTCTTGGCAGAAGCTGAAACTGATGTGATATGGGCCTCGCTCTGGGATTCATTCCCTGGATTTACTCCAAATTCTGACGACGTGGGCCTCGGCCCTGGGATTCATTCCTTGGATTCATTCCAAATTCTGACGTCGCGGGCCTCGGCCCTGGGATTCATTCCAAAATTCTGCTGATGTGGGCCTCGACCCTAAACTGATGCTGATACTGATATGGGCCTCAACCCCTATGCTGATACTGATATGGGCCTCAACCCTGGGATTCTTTCCCGATGCTGCTGATAATGTGGGCCTCGCCCCCATACTGATACTGATGTGGGCCTCGCCCCCATACTGATACTGATGTGGGCCTCGCCCCCAAGTTGATACTGGTGTGGGCCTCGACCCCAAGTTAATACTGATGTGGGCCTCGCCCCCAAGTTAATACTGATGTGGGCTTCGCCCCAAAACTGACACTGATGTGGGCCTCGCCCTCAAGTTGATACTGACGTGGGCCTCGGCCCCAAACCGATACGGATGTGGGCCTCGCCCCCAAGTTGATACTGACGTCGGCCTCGCCCTTAGACTGAAACTGATTCATTTCTGAAACTGATGACATTGTACTGTTGTTGTTTCTGATTGTATGGCCTTTTGCCACTTTCTCTTTTTCTTCTTTGAAACCTGTGAATACAAAACAAAACAACACGCAAAAAAGAATGCAAACTATGTTACGTGTATGCATGCATGCATGAATGAATTTCCTATTCCGCTGGGTTAGGTTTTCCGCCAGTTCTCCAATTGATTGCTCAGTCTTCTCTCTGGTCTCATGGCTCAATTTCTTGTTATGTCCCGGATTCGCGAGGTGGTAGACTGGTCGCTCCTAGTCTTGATTTAGCTTTCTGTTCTCCGCTGTTTGTACTTAGTCAAGATGAACCACATGGCAGGGCCTTCCATATCATCATACTATATCACATGCTACGAAATAGTCCCAGTAATTATACATATTATCGTCCTCAAGGAATGCCCAGTAATGAAACCAGAGAATATTCAAAACACTAAATACAACTCAAATCTGAGTTTTTGAATAAATGATCTATGCTAGTCTCAAAGTGTGTGTGTGCAAAGGTTCCTTCGCAGATTCATCCTCAGGTAAGCCAACTCAATGATTTCATCAAAACAGTTGGGATCGATGGGTCAAACCAACCTAGATGTCTCAATTATGCATGCAGTTGCTTTTCTGTGTTCAATGTGGTATAGTTTTCTTTCTCTCTTTCTTTCGTCTCTTTCTTTTGAATTTTTCTTTTCTTTCTTCTTTCTTTTTTCTTTCTTTTCTTCCTCTTTTTTTTCCGACACACCTACCCTTTAAGGTAGCATTTCTCCTCATGGTGGTCCTAATACTCGCCCATGGGTAGCTTCACGCTTATCGGTTATAGGTGTTTCAATTCTTTTTTAGAGACTTTTCTTTCATTTTCAACCATACCACACATCATAACACAAGCAAGTCAGGATAGACATCTAAGCAAATGGTCATTCACCGACCTATAATTTCTTCAACTAGTCACTTTGCTAACTACTCAGGTTTTCACCGCTAAGAACCATAATCGAGTGTTTACGAGTCTAACATAGATCAATTACTCAAAGCATTAGATAAAAGCACGTCAAGGGTTTATCGTTTCTAAAGTTTCACTCTAAAGCAATCAATTTCATCATCGGACTTATGTCTAACTATCAAGGACTGAAGACAAACAATTTTTTTCTCTTTTTTTTTTCTTTTTTTTTTTGAAGGCCCCCCCAATGGTCTTTCTATCCTTTCCACAAGGTTTTCTGTTTCTTGATTTCCTTGTCCTCGCTATCCATGTTTGCTAAACTCCTCTTGACATACCTCATTTTGTTTTCTAACCCAATGGATATCTATGATGGCTTTTAAGACACGGGGTTAACATGATGCATGTATGCATGAGATGCACGTGATGTATGAGATAAAATATGCATGTGGTTATCAAAAGAATAAAAGGGGTGGCTCCTACAAGATATACAACTATGGTTCACATGCGGGTTTACGGGAGTGCGGACAAAGGCTCTCGCTGACGAAGGATTGCCCACAACTAGGACTCCCCACTCAAGGGTTCAAGCGACCAAGTGAGCGCACCTTTTTATACCTTACGGTACGTGCCAACGAGTTATGGTGTGTGACTGACTGTCGAATGGACTTCCCGTTGTAGATTCCCCAGAGGGAGGGTGGAGCGATGCTCTCTTAAGTACCCTAGCCTCTTAGGCTCTTATCGCTTGGTGACAGGAATAAACAACGAGTCCTCCAAACTAGTCTATCACAACAAGCTACGGGTAATGATCATCTAGGTGCCTTCACAGCTTTTCCTCGAAAGGTAGTGAATAAAGGAAGACACTAACCATCACCGAGCCTAAAGAATGCCTTTGGTTAAATTCCATTAACCCACTATAGACACGGTTAATTAAAGCACAAATCATACACAACACAAGACATGATTTCGAGGCCAATTCTCTATCCCCAGTGGAGTCGCCAGACTGTAGACAACAGAACTTGGGCGACACATGCTGTTCTAGACTCAGGGCCTAGTTGAGAGTACGGAATAGTCCGCGGGGGACTAAACCGGAGAATAATGGAGTCGCCACCCGGTGTGAACCGGGACAAAGATTTAAGGCCGCACTCACCCCCCGCAAGGGAAGACCTCAAACCGTTGGGTTTGAAATGGTCCCTTACTTATGTCACTTGTGATGATATGATTTGTGCAATAAACTGACCGAATCTACTCAACATGTACTCAGATAGCCTACGCCTAAGTTCGCATGCATAAGAATAATAATAAAACCTATATCTAAGTTCGCATGCTTTAAAATAAATCTTTAAACAATAAACACGCAAAATCACACATTGAACATACTAAGCCATCAAACCAATGCAAACAAATAATTACTTAAACATAAATATAAACTAAATTAAATATCATGCATAAAAGAAGAAACATAATCATGTTTTGAAATTAAATAACGAAACAGGACAAGTCATGCTTAAAACAATAAATAAATAAACTGCAAACTATATCATGCTCAAATACAAGTTTGGATGAGACGAAATACGTGTATCTCAAGTGGTACGTGGCGTTGTATCCCGAGTGCAGACCGCACTACCGTCCATTCGGAATCGGCTACGGAATTTACGTCCGGGTTTCCATCCGATATACCACAAAAGGGAAACACATATCCCGCTCATCCAACAATCACATCATGCTTCAAACGACTCTCATGCAATAATATTCTAAAATAAATAAAATAAAACAAAAGAAAATAAGTAAAAGGGTGCCCTCAGGTCTAACCTCTTTTGTAGTCTCAAGAAAGGGCGTTACACGTCCGTTGGAAGGGCGAATGATCCGCTACTTTTCCGATTTGCTAACTCAACGTTTTACCTCACTGTTTTGATGTTCGGGCTGCTGTTTTCGCTTCGTTTCACTGCTGTTTTTCTGCTGTGTTTTAGGCTACTGTTTTGGTAATTTATGGACTATTATTGCTGTGTTAAAGGGGGTAAAGGGGCTGCGGTTTAATGCGGTTTAGAGGGCAGTTTTGGGGACTGTTTCGAACAATTTCTGGGTGTTTATTTGGGTAGTTTCGGGACAGTTTTTTGTAGGGTTTCAGGGCTGTGCAGTTTTTGGGACTATTTTCATTGCAAAATCTGGACTGTTTGGGGGAATTAGTTGCGTGGAGCAAGTTGGGCGTAAAGGGCCAGCTGCGTGAGAACAGATTTCGTGAAGCTTTATTTGTGTGTTTGAGGGCAGGTTTCGTGAAGCTTTGTGGCTGTGTCGTGAAGCTTGTGGGCTAACGAGGGGCTGGTGTTGACTTTAGGCGTGAGAAGGCTGGTCCAAAGATTGCGTGTTAGTGTGTTTGTTCGTTAGTGGAGGCGTGGGTGCTGAAGGGTGAAGTGGCGAATGGGTGTGTGGTTTGTTGAGAACGTGGCTGTGATTGGCGCGATTTTGTTGAGATGCTTTGGCTTGTGGCGCTAAAGTCAGTTCAACGTGGCTTTGTTTGCGCTGGTGATGGCGCTTTGAAGGTGCAGGTTGATGGCGTTGTGTGCGTAGCTGAAGGGCAAGGCAGGTCTTGGTGCGTTTTTGTGCTAGGCGTGGGCTGAGTTGTTGAATTTGAAGCTAGGCGATGTGGGTGCTGTGTGGTGGGAGTTACCTTGAAGGCTTTAGGGTTTATTCTTTTGTTTGTGATTTTTTCGTGAGAATTAGCCAGCCAGGGTTTGGTAAAGGGGGTGAATGGTTCTTTTTATAGGTTAGGGGATGGGTAATTCTTATTTGGTTAGGAAAGGGAGATTTGTGTATTAATTGGGATATATTTTTAATTAAAATGTGATAGGAAAATCTTTAATTAAGGGATGTGATTTATGTATTTTAGGAAATGGATTTAATTTAATTTAGGAAGTTAATTTAATGTGTTTTAAATTAATTTAATTTAAGTTTAATTTAATTTGTTTAATTTAATTTGTTTAATTTAATTTATGAACGTTATTTAATTTAATTAATTTGAAGTTTAATTTAATTTGTTTTAATTTAATTTGTGAGATGTGTTTTAAATGTTTTAATTATTTAATTTGTGAGATGTGTTTTAAAATAGAGGTCCAACAAACGAACCCGAAGCGAAACAAACGAGTTAAATCCGACCGAATGCTAATTTCCAACTTTACCCTTCCAACGTCCGTTTCCCGCGAATTTCATGACTAAAGAGGTAGTGCCTCCATACGAGACTCATCATCGGGCTGATATGCAAAAATGCAGTGCCTACAGGGAGGTTTTAGGTCAAGGCCAAGTGGTTTGCAGGGATTTTAGGCCGATGTTAAGTGGTTTGCGGGGATTTTGGGCTATGTGAATTTTAAAACAAAGGTCTACAAGTGAGCCCGAACCTAAACAAGCGAGTAAAATCCAATAAAATATTGATTTCTGACTTTTCCCCTTCCTATATTCGTTTCCCGCAACTTCCGTGACTTAAAAGGTAGTGCCTCCAAATGAGACTCATCATAACGACTTACATGTAAAAATATAGTGCCTACAGTTTCTCTCTCCTTTGGTCACGCCACCTGCTTCCTTATTCTTCTTTCACGCCACTCTTGTGTCTTTTTGTAACATGAATTATTGGAAAACCTAAGTCAATTATCTTAGGCCCACACAAGTCTTCCTTTTACTTTGGTCAATGTTTTCGGGTAAGCTTCTCTCTTTCCCTTTGAATTTGTCTTTCACATTCACTTTTCTTCTTTCTTTATTCCCAATTCCTACAAATAAATTACCTTAAATAATCAATACTTTCTAAATTAATATAACGATAAATATTATATAATAAAATATAAAATATATAACTAAATACTTAACAATAAACCCGAATAAATGATGTTTCAAAGTACATTTTCATGCACTTATCACAACCCACAACCAGCTTATTGCTAGTCTCTAGCAATTTAAGCGCAAAAATAAAAACTAAACTGAATAAATAAAAATATATAAAAACTATCAAAGCCACTTTCATAGGGATCACGATTGCATTTAGCGTATGCAACAAGACTTTAAACCCCTAGGTGTCCCTAGTGGACAAGTTATAGTCTCATGAGGGTTTACAACGATGACACCCATAAACGTCATTAAAACACATGCAAACTGAAAATAACAAAAATTAAATAGTCTCAGTTGTTTCGCATAATTTTTGTCCTCAAAGAATGCCTAGTAATGAAACCAGAGAACCTTCAAAGTACTCAACGTAACTCAAATCCAAGACCTTACATAAATCATCTAAGCCAGATTCACAGTGTATGTGTGTAAAGGTTCATTCACAGCTTTATTCCTAGGTAAGCCAACTTAATGATTTCATTTAAAAATTGGGATCGGTAGGTCAAGCCAACCTAGATATCTCAATTAAGATATGATTTTCTTTTTCTTTTTCTTTTCTTGTCTCTTTTTACTTTTCTTTTTGATTTTTTGCTTTTTTTTTACACATCGACCCTATAAGGTAGTATTTCTCGTCATGGTTTTCCTAACACTTATCGGTTATAGGTGGTTTATTTTCTTTTTTTAAAGACGTTTTTTTTTTATTTCAACCATACCATACATCATAACTCAAGCAAATCAGGATAGACATCTAAGTAAATGGTTATTCATCGACATGCAATTTCTTAAACTAGTCACCTTGCTAACTATTCAGGCTTTTACTGCTATAAACCTATAATTAAGTACTTACGAGTCCAACATAGATAAACTACTCAAAGCATCAGATAAAAGTGTATTAAAAGACTTATCGTTTCTAAGATTCCATCCTAAAACAAACAATATCATCATAGGACTTATGCTTAACTATCAAAGACTAAAAATAAACAAAACAAAAAAAAACAATTATTTATGACATGTATTATCATGCCCATGCATACACCCCCAAACTTAATGTAAGATAAATATAAAGAAGAAGGGTTAAGGAACAACAATACCAAGCGCGAAGTGTTGGACAATTATGACCCATAACATCACTATTTGTACAGATCATGGTGTTGTTATACAAATTAACTATGTGACAAAGGAGATTGCTCTCTTATCATTTGTGATTAGATCACCAAGATATATAAATGATAGGAGGTCCTTATGATTTGTTCCTGGATTGAGAATGATATGAGACAGTATCATTCCATGAAGGATAAATCATTAAATATCCCTAGTCAGAGTATTATCGAGATTGGACATCGATAAATACGTAAAAGACTAGTATTACACTTGTGCGTGTTTGTGAGGGCACAACGGCATAGTTCTCATATATTTGGGTATAGGATACTCATGCAAGTGTAATAGGAGGTTGTGTTTTACCGATGGTACGGGAAACAGCTTCGCTCTGGATAGACCCCCCGCAGAATCCCATTGGTAATATGACTATGTGTCTATGGGAGTCCGCAATCAGGGTAGGTGTATTTGGTCTTAACCTGAGACTTGCACCGCTAATACTTACGACAATCAATATACTTTGGTTGCGGTCATCTAGGTCTTTAACCGGTTCTGTGTACGCCAATTCTGGGTATATTGAGAATCGTAGTGTGTTGGGTGTGATGTCAAGACGGAAGTATCACTCCAGTCATATGGAGATGATGATCACGTAGGATACGGAACTTGTTCTCTTATATGCTCGAGCTATCGGGATATTATAACTAGGTCATGTTTATCCGATTATAGAGACTAGTTGCCAGACATCCGATATGTGCTTCGTATGGGGCAGACACAATTCCAGCCCCAGGCCTAGCACGTGATCATCCGATGCTGGACAGAAATACGCAATACTACGGTATACTGCGCTTGATATAGATCACATATTCCTATAAGGATATTTCTGGAGAATTGGGTAGGCATGACGCTTTGCTACAAGCCAACCTTGTCTTGTAAATCGGTACAAACGTAGTACGAGGTACTTACGTGTTCGGATAGTCCGACGACCGAAATTACTGCCAACATATCCGGGGATCTCATGGGTCACTTCCCGAAGATTCACCTATGATGTATGACTCGTACTTTATTAATCTAGGATTAATTTGATGAGAGAGAAAATTAATCGGGGATTAATTACGGAGATATTTTATCTGGGATAAAATATTAATAAAAGAGAGAGAACGATTAATTTGGAATTAATCGATAAAATAATATATTGATATATTATACGAAATTGGATTTCGACGTGAAATTAAAATTAGATTTTAATTCGGGCAAACGAATTAATTTAGAATTAATTCGTTAGTGATGTGAATAGTGATTTCACTAGGCATAATCGTTCAATTACGTCGCGACGGAAAATTTGTTAATTTGGAATTAGCGAACCCGAGCCCGAGTGTGATTGCGAGCGCATTCATATTTCGAATTCGAATACGGCATGCAAGTCACATCAAACGTCAAATCATTAGTCACATCAAGCGTCAAATCACTTATCACTTTGAGTGATGTGACTTGACAACAAGTCACTTTATTAAACTGATGTGAGTTGATGTGAATAGTGAAAGGTGGTTGGAAAAAGTTAAATGGCTTTTGCTTTTTGACTTTTTGGTAAATGGAAAATGCTTTTGTATTTGTTTTTATTTTTTTAGAAAATAAAAAAATAAATATATAAGTAAAACATTTTCCTTTTCTCTCTCCACCCTCCTCACGTTTTTTCCTCTCTTTTCCTCCTATTCTC
This sequence comes from Zanthoxylum bungeanum, assembly GCA_019454045.1. Lineage (NCBI taxonomy): Eukaryota > Viridiplantae > Streptophyta > Magnoliopsida > Sapindales > Rutaceae > Zanthoxylum > Zanthoxylum bungeanum. The sequence continues at coordinate 159,968 of SKCR01049268.1, forward strand.
TCACGACTTGGAGCCATCTTCTTCCTCTTCCATTTTCTGGTTCTGCCGAATTCAAGAGAGTAGCAAGAGAGTATTTTGTTGCAAAATACAAAGTGCTAGCACACCATGAGTCTTCCTAAGGTGATAGGGCAGTGAACACATGAGCTTGGAATCATTTTGGAGCTTGAAGCTTGGAGCTTCCATGGAGTCATCAATGGCCGAATCTTTGAGGAGTTTCACAGCCCAAAACCGAGCACCACAGTAGTTCAAGGAGGCCACTGCTGAGCGTCAACAAGGAGGAAAAAGTGGCTTGTTCTTCGCGTCGCAAGATCCGGTCAATGTGAGTTTATTCCGCACCTTCTTTGACATGTATTCACTTGTTTTTGTACTTGATTTGATGATCTTGGGACCTAACTAAGAAACCAACAATGGTATCTTGAGCTTATATCAAGCATGAAACTTTTAGGGTTTAAAATTGGGCAAAATAAATTTGAGCATGATTTGGTTAAATTGATTGATTAAGTATGCTTGGATGTTAATTAATTGAAGTTGTGCATGATCAATTTCATGAAATTTGATTGGATCAAGTTTTCCCCAATTTTGAAGGCTTGGCCGAAAATTAGAGAGCCCTAATGTCTTGGTAATTTTTCATTTTTGATCATTAGATGACTTAAAATAATTGGGTAATGTTGATTTGAGGTTTAATTGGATTGAATTTTGAATTGGACAATTTTCCCCAAATTAGTGGCTTGGCCGAATTCATGAGGATTTGAAATTCATGGTGATTTTTTGATTTTGATTCATTGGATGAGTTGAATTGATTTGGGAAATGATGATTGTGGATTCAATTGGATTGAAACCGAATCGGATTGAAAACCCTAATTGCCGAGACACTTGAAAGCGTGTAATTGGGTTTGATTTTGATAAATTGTGTTGGACACTATTTGTTGTTAAAGTGCATGATTAATTAGGCTAATTGATGTTTTAGAAATAATAATTGGGTAATTAATTGTGCATTACACTTAGGTTAATTAATTATGGAATTTGGAATTTTATAAGTTAATTAATTAGGCTTGAAATTGAATTTTGGCCTTAAATATTGTAATTGGGCTTTTGCGCTTGGTTGTACCAAGTTAGGTTTAGGCCAATTTGGTTGGATCCAATTGGGCCCAAAACCACATCCATAAAGTCCAATTATGACGTAATGGACCTTAATTATTTAATTGGGCCTAATGGGCCAAAATTAATTTAAAGGCTTATAGGGTAACTCTCGGATTGGATTTTGGTTATTCGGTTTGACCCGAGTTGACCAAAAGTCCACGCCTTAAGAAATTAATTAAAAGCCCATTGGACTTTAATTAAATAAACGTTGGACGTTAATCGGGCTTTGAGACCCGTTACGATTGAATTTGGAATTTAAATCGTAAAAGGTTCATTAATAAAAGTGTAATATTTAATTTGGAATTAAATAGTGAATTAGTATTAAATACAAATTGAATTGGATTTAATGTTGTAGTTTATTTTAATTCAAGAATTCGTACTTTGAGTACTTATTCGTAAAACGAGTTTGACTCGAGCAAAAATCAAATCGTTATTTGAACATTGGATGATCACTAATTATCAGATTAATTATTTTGATTAGATTGATTGATAACATGCTTGTGTGAATATATGGTTGCGATGCATGAATAATGTATATCGGATGGATATTAGAAGGGTGGGGTAATTTTAGAAATTGTTGTAATAAATTTGATTTATCAATTGGACCTGCGTGTCCAGCCTTATCTCTTATGACTCTTTGTATTCTCTTCTCACATATTCCCCTAAATGTAAATGAGGTTTCTTTAGAAGTGTAGTGTAACGGGTATAAGTAAATACATGTGGCTAGCGGGAGAGAGAAAGTGAGAGATTTGATCTAGGATCAATGTGTAAAGTATCCATCCATCCGTATATCATTATTATTTTTCATATGCACTTTATTATGTATTTAGAATGCATGTTTAAGGGTGTATGATGATGAGACCTTAACGAAGATAATTAATTGGTTGCCAATTTGCAAGCGAAAACCCTCGCTAAATATTAAGCGTTTTTCCTTCCATTGAGTGATTCTCACTCAAGATCCGAGACGGCATTGGTTTGTTGGCCAAAGTCAAGGCCTTTGTCTGTCGAAGATGTGTTTGAATCACGAGATCTTTGTTCCATATCGGTGTCTTGTCCAAGTTGTGGTTTGTTGGCCAAAGTCAAGACCACTTCTTGTCCATCGACATTGATTACGAAGCTTTCCATGGTCAATGGGTCGCGCTTGACTGGGATCATTAAGTTTGTTGTGCCAAAGCCAAGGCTTAGTTGATTCAGAGGAAAAATGTTAGGTAATACATTTGATGTATTGCATAGATAAAGATATATGTTTTGGACTTGGATGTCTCCCTATGTAACATCCCGCCTAGGCCAGGATGCTACCGGCAGGAGACAGGAGAACCCATCTCTATAAGCCTCTGATTCTAACGAATTTTTGGCATGATGTATTCGTAACATCATGCAACCTGGCTTATAGCCAGCACCATGAGACAACCTGCTCGCAAACTCAATATAAATGCAAACATCATCAAGGCCTCAAGCCTGAACTCAACAAGCAAAAGTAAATACTTGGCCTTCGGCCACAACTCAAAACTAAAACTATGCTATTACATTACTTATACAACTGAGATACAAATGCAAATGCGAATACAAATACAAAACATGTAGTCGTGATGACCCAACTCGACCCAGGACTCAATGACTTCCTCGACTGCAATTGGGGCGACCCACTGTCTTCAGAGTATTCACAGAATCCAAATGACTCAGCATAACCGCTACTAACCTGCAAAACCAACAAGTTGATATGGTGTGAGTCATAATGACTCAGTAAGTAAACATACCCATAACTTTAGCGTTCAAACACATACAAGGTCTAGGTTAAGTTTCTGTATAAACTTCTATTATTTACAAAACCCATTAAGCATACTCAAAGTTTGAAATAACCATAACTGTTCTCTCTTTTATTTCCTTACTACTTGCTACTAGCCTTACTAACTATTGTTTATGCACTTACAAATCCCGACACTCTTACAACATCTATAACTTTATTCATTAAGGCAACTCTTAGTATGTCCTCGCTGCATTACTCAGATACCTTATGCTTATCCACTTACTCGTTTGCTACATCAATTCGGTTATTGATTAAACTTATCTTTATTTTATTTCATTGAAATATAATCAAATCGGATTTAGGAGATATTCTTCTTATAAGTCTTCATTACACAATTTTAAATCATGCATACATATGTAAATATAATTCTATCAACATACTTTATTATTCATAAAGGCTCTTTCTTTTGTAAATATACAACTCGTACAAACATCATTCAAAAATAAATATAAACATGGTAATGTCATCGGGCATCAACATCAACTACATACATCCCATATGATTTTTAGAATGTGTGACCTATATACTTGCCCTGTGAACTATACTCTGTCCAATATGCCATGCTTTACAATTATTACTTTAAAATCTTTTTCTGAAGAACTTACATATGAATGCACTAGTGATATCATGCATAGTATTAACTATATGCATCACATATAAAAGTACTAGAATACATAATTTATATGCATGATTTATAGACTTTACTACACTTGACATGCTATGCTTTAGAAAGTACGTTCTGAAAACCCCTTCAGAAGAACCCTTTGCTGAAAACTTTATTTTTACTCTTTCTTTCTGGAAAAGCTCTTTCTGAAAACTCTGTTTCTAAATCTTCATTATTCTAGAAACTGTCTTTAAAATAACGGTTTATGAAGACTCTTATTTAAAGTATGATTTCTGAAGTCTGAATCTTGAAAATCTGAAAACGTTATACTGAAGATCTGAAACCTACAAACTAAAAATACTTGTTGCCCAGGAAAACAGCTCAACTACGGTATCTCTGAAAACTGAAAATGAAATCTGAAAACTGTTTTTGAAAATCATTAACTGAAAATCTAAAAACTGAAAACAGCTCTTCACCCAGGACCATAACTCAACTGGGTGTACTCGATGCCCAGGACCATAACTCAACTGCAGCATCTCTGAGGCTGGGGGTGCCCCAAGTCCAGGACAAATACTCAACTGTAACCTAGAGCTCTACACCCAGGACCATAACTCAACTGGGTGTAGCCACCACTAGGGACCAGATACACGATCCTAAGCCGCCATCCTGGCCCTACATGTGCACATGTCTCTGAATCCGACAATTCCAACTGTATCTCAAGTTACATACTGGGGTGATGTTTTACCTCATGCCCCGAAAATCATAAAACTCTATTCTGTAACTCCGAATGTAGAAAGAAACATTTTCTGAAATACAATTCTTTTCAAAGCATATGAAATCTCTCTTTAAAACATTTGAAATTGTTGAAAACATTGTTATCGTTTGCTTAACTGCTGAAAACTTAAACACACACACACATGCACATGCACATATGCATTTCTCATGCTTCTCCATACTCTAGCCATGACTTTCACTGTGATGATCTTAGAAACTACATGCTCAAATATCAATAGAATGCTTGTTCAAACCAAAACATGCTACATTTATCTATTTATATACACACATTCAACCAACATAACTTAACTTACCTCTATAATTTACCGTGCTGGTGGCTCACAAACCATAATTTGCATAATTTATATTCATACACGTACAATCAAAGTTCTTCAACTACATCAATCATCAAACGTAAACGAGTTCCAAAATCTTAGTTCTTAAACAGATTTGTTATTTTCCAATTATCTACTAGTACTCAAGAATCTCATGGTATGCTTATACTACTCATTTCGGCTCTTATCACATTACATACTCGTATCCTTACTCATGTTGCCAATATTCTTATGTAACGCATCATTATAAACTTTTTCAACATAACCCTAGTTCATATACGTTTATCTCATTTGTAACTCTAATCTCATTCCCTAGGGTGTAGTTTCTACATCCCCTATACCAAAGTCTCAAATATATTAGGTTTATCAGTATTTACTCTCGCTTCCTGATTACGCTTGTACACTGTCATTCTTATATTTTCAATCTAAAGCTTACTGATGACTGTTTATTTATATATGTATCTACATACATTCTTTACCTTTATATGCTCATGCTTGTCTTTTACTCATATTATGCTTAGAACTACTTATTCTTATCTACATGTACATACACAATAACTTGCCTTATCTTCCTACATTGATATTTATATATATATACTAGTTTCATACGTATCACCATATATAACTTTATTATGTTTATAATGTCGAACATCATTAAACATTTTAAGCATTCATAGTATGAGTTACTTACCTGGCTAGACGAACACTCCTAATCCCGTGTCCGATCTGTCAAAAGAAAACCACAACATCTGTTAGAACTGCTATTTGTGGAACTTTCTACTCATCTACAATAAACTACAGACTTTCTCGAAATACTCAAATCCTCACCGACTCTACGGTTTTAGTTTCATTACTCTAATATGTCTTTCTATGGTATTCTGAACTGACTAGATACCTCAGATTTTCACTTTACGCGTTTGTGGGCAAAACTTACGGAAAAGTTTCCGCAAACGTAACGGAAGCTCGATCCCTCCGAACTGATCCAGAAATACTCAATTAATCTCGAAATACATTATTTACAACATAACTATGTTTACGACCATCTAAGCTCAATCGCGCGAGAAACGTCGTTTTACCAGAATCTCGCTAATTCTACCGGATCGATCATATCTCATCCGATTCACCCCTACCACATTTATCGTTTTAACATATTAAGACATATTCAATTCATTTCATGCAAATTCGTTACACTACGAAACTACCAGAAACATCCGAACACAAATCGATACACTTTGAAATATGAAATTTTGAACAGAAAGTCGTACCGAAATTCTGAGGCCATATTCGGTCTCCCGACGGCCATAAGAATGCGCTAGTGCGATCGGAGTTACTGTTCACATGGGTCCACTATTCATCCAAACCTTCTTCTCTCGTTTCGTGTGCAACCGGCCGATGTTCAGTAAAACCGACTCCACACACTCGTAGTACTCGTCGAGAGCTTCGATTTGACGGGTGGCACGGCTCGTGAAACAGCCCGATGAGCCAGATCCAACCAACCCATGGCCGCACCTTCTTCTTCTCCCTGCCGCCGATCGCCGGCGCTTTGGCCTCATCGCTGGCCACCATCAGCTGCGTGGTGGCCGGGCCTTTCGTTCTGGGTGGTCACGCTGGTCGGCGGTGGCCGGCAAGCCTCTGGCGCGACCAAAACAGCAAGAGGCGTGATGGGGGTCGTGGGGGGCTTAGGGGTTTTTTGTTTTATTTTTGCCAAAATTCTCATTTTTGAAAACTTGGAGCCTTTATATACTTAGCTGGAAAATAACAAATCAGTCCATGTGAAAATTACTGATCAGCCCCTATTCTGGAACCTTCTGGAAAATCTCAAATTCGGAGCCCTTCGGATGCGATTCTCGAAAAGGTGTTTAACACGAAAGTTGTTCGTCTCGAAAAAACGAGTTTGATGGTTCAAAAATTGACTCGATCGGAGGTCGTTTGCTCTGATCGTGACCAAAACCTCAAACTTTACGCGTTTTACGAAAAGCGGTAATTGACTTTTGATCCTACGTGTTTTCCAACGCGACGAAAATTCACAATCTAATATTCCAACTCATATAACATCATCTTCGAACTCTTATTCTTCATCATCATCATGCTCCAAGAGTAAAACGGACGTCCGGGAATCTTCTAAAACAGTCCCGGAAATCTGAGATGTTACATTCACCCCTCCTTATAAAAATTTCGTCCTCGAAATTTCTCCATCCCTATAACTGTTGATCCGAACCTAGTCGAATGTGCGAAAACTATCTTCCTCTACACTTCACTGATATCTCTTCTCTGTCTCAACTGCAAACTAGCCACTATCTATAAACTAAAATCCATAATGGCTCATCTACGGCTTTAAACTAATTATACTGGTCTAATTCTCATCTCTGGCTACACTGATTCGGTTCTTATCTCTAGCTGTACTATTCTGGTTCTGATCTCGAAACCTCTGGCCTCACAAAGGCCCTATACTGGTACTGCCAAGTTCTTGCTAATTCTCTTATCTAAAACAGGCGTAAAGGTACTAACTTGATCTATTCTTTTCCCATGCAGAGATAGCTAACTTATACACATAAATCGAGTCACCCATGGACTCAAATCAAACAAGCAAAGCACTGAATACTAGAATCAAATCAAATCAAACAATCATAGAAGATACAAACAAAGACCTACGTGGTCTTTACCAAACTGAAGACAATCTCCGACAGCTGGATCCCCATAATTGCAGTCACTGACTTCTAAACCATACTACTGACTCTGACTCTTAAACCATGCTCTGATACCAACTTTGTAACATCCCGCCTAGCCCAGGATGCTACCGGCAGGAGATAGGAGAACCCATCTCCATAAGCCTCTGATTCTAACGAAATTTCGGCATGATGTATTCGTAACATCATGCAACCTGGCTTATAGCCAGCACCATGAGACAACCTGCTCACAAACTCAATATAAATGCAAACATCATCAAGGCCTCAGGCCTGAACTCAACAAGCAAAAGTAAATACTTGTGTTGGAGTTTATTCAAGGTCCCAAGATCAAAACTCAAGCATGAATATCAAGTGAATACAACGACGGAAGTGCGGAATACTTACATCGAGCGGTTGAGCGACGATTTGGGCAACAAAAATCTGATTTTTCTTCACTGTTTTGCAATGCAGTGGGCTGCTGTGAACAGTGTTTGGTGCCCCTCCACTTCAAGTTTTGAAGCTCCAAGCTTCACCGAATGGTTTCCCGGCTCATGGGTTAACTTCCCTATCACCTTCGCATTGAACCCGGAGTGTGCTAGCACTCTTGTTTTGCCACAAAACACACTTGCTTCCCATTTATTTTGTCCATTTCCACGGCAGTGAACTGCCAAGAAGAGACCAAAAAATTCGTGAGAGAAGAGAGGAGAAGAAGAAGAGAGAGAGGAGGGAAAAGTGATACCAAGTATATGTGTGTTGAATTTCGGTTTTGGGTTTTATTATATACCAAATGCACTTGAAATTTAAATCCAATTCATTTCAAAGTAATTTGGTTTAAATCCCAACCACACACATCACCTTTTGTCAACAAGTCACATCACATCACTTTTCAAACATCAATCAATCCAATCAATTGTCACATCACTCAAAGTGACATGATTTGACGCTTGATGTGACGCTAGATGCGACTAGCGATTTGACGCTTGATTTGACGTGCCGCACTCGAATTCTAAATACGAATGCGCTCGTAAAAAATCTCGGGCTCGGGTTCGTTAATTCCAAATTAATGAATTTTCCGTGCGTCGTAATTAAACGATTACGCCAAGCGAAATCACTATTCACGTCGCTAACGAATTAATTCTAAATTAATTCGTTCGCCCGAATTAAAATCTAATTTTAATTCCGCGTCGAAATCCAATTTCGATTAATATATCAAATATATTAATTCCTCGATTGATTCCAAATTAATGTTTCTCTCTCTCTCTTTAATCGTTATTTTATCCTAGATAAAATATCTCCACAATTAATCCCAGATTAATTTTCTCTTTCATCCAATTAATCCCAGATTAATATAAGTGCGAGTCATACGTCATCGGTGAATCTTTGGGAAGCGACCCATGAGATCCCCGGATATGTTGGCAGTCAAATCGGTCGTCGGACTGTCCGAACACGTAAGTACCTCGTACTACGTTTTACCGATTTTACAAGACAAGGTTGGCTTCTAGCAAAAGCACCATTGTCATCCAATTCTCCGGAAACATCCTTACAGGAATAAGGATCTATATCAAGCGTAGTATATCGTAGTATTGTGCGTATTGGCCCAGTATCGGATAGTCACGTGTTAGGGGGCTGGGGCTGGATAAGTGTCTACCCCGTCCGAAACACATATCGGATGTCTGGTAACTAGTCTCTATAATCGGATATTCATGACCTGGTCATAATATCACGATTGGATGCGCATCACTTAAGAGCACTAATACCGTATCCTGCGTGACATCATCTCCAATATGACTGGAGTGATACTTCTGTCTCGACATCACACCCAATACTCTCCGATTCTCTGATAACCCCAGAAGTGGTAGACACAGAAACTGGTCAGGGTCCCCAACCACCAAAACCAAAGTTTATCGATTATCGTAAGTATTAGCGATGCAAGTCTCAGGTTAAGACTATACACACCTACCTCGATTTCGGCCTCCCATAGACACATAGTCATAATACCAATGGGATTCCGAGGGGTCTATCCAGAGCGAAGCTGTTTCCCGTACCATCGTTGAAACACGACCTCCTATCGCACTTGCATAAGTCTCCAACACTTATATATATGAGAACTATGCCGTTGTGCCCTCACAACGCGCACAAGTGCAATACTAGCCTATTCCGCATTATCGATGTCCAGTCTCGATAATACTACGGCTAGGGATATTTAATGATTAATCCTTCGTGGACTGATACTGTCTCATATCATCTCAATCCAGGAACTAATCATAGGGACCTCTCTTCATTTATATATCTTTGGTGATCTAATCACAAATGATGAGAGTGCAATTTCTTATTACATAGTTAATTTGCTACAACAACACAATGATCTGTGCAAATAGTGACGCTATGGGTCATATTATCCAACAATCTCCCACTGGCACGTCACGTAGCGAGTCACTCAAGTGTTCCAACACTTGAACTATGTAAGGTTCGCTCAAATTGCTGAGGAAAGGTTTTCGTCAGCGGATTTGTTTAATCATCGTCTGACGCGATTTACACGATCATCACATCGCCACGATGTACGATCCGAATGAATCAGATGATATAGAAGTATATATCTGATCGTCGATGAGACCTTTAATTCCTTAGCCTGTGCTGACGCCTAGTTCAGCTGCTAACAGAACTATATCTAATCTAATTAGATTTATGTTCGATCCAAATGCTTCTTTTGCTGTCTCAGCTAGCAGCAATATATCCGCATTTGTTGTTAATTCGGCAACAGTTATCTTGCTTGGAAGATTCCAGCTCACTGTCCCGTTATCCAAACTGTATAGTACCGTTTTGCGACCTTTAGCCGTCTTTATCGGTTATAGGAAACTTGCTACAGTGATCCCAGTCACTTCAAGTTCTCATTCTCCATAGACTAAGACAGCATCCTTAGTTCTCTAAGAAACTAACGGATGTTCCTAACATCAATCCAGTGACTATCACTCGGATTAGCCTGTTTGTGAATCCATATGCTCAAAGCGTATGATACACCAGGTTTTGTACATTTTTCAATGTACGGTTCCACGGAGAGTATTTCGAAAGCCAAGCTTTCGCCGACATTTATTTTATGGGAATATCATTTCCAAGAAATGACGTATTATCATTATTTTATAGGACAGCCACTGTCAGTGCGCTCCCACTAACCTCCTTATATACAAAAGAATTATTTTCGTTTTGAATTAAATCATACACCATTATGATTACATCAAAATGATAATTCCAAGAACTAATGCTCGTATCAGCAAGCATTATCCAAATGGATTTACCGTGGCAACAGGTAAAAGGTTGAATCGTAATCAACACAATGTCGATAACGATACCTTTCCGTTAAAAGCCTAGCTCTATACGTTGGTATGTTGCTATCCATGTACGTCTTCCTTGAAGGACTTATAGTACCAATAGGCACAATGCCTTGTGGTACATCAACTAGTCTCCAAACTTGTTGATATACATGGAATCCATTTCGGGATTCATGACACTTTGTCATAATAGGGAGTCGATACCTTGTATCACTTCCTTAGTTCTCGTGTATTCGAAGATTAATGGTATAGTTTTATCCTTGCAACTATATTTGTTCCATTAAGATTCAATGCCTTGAACAATTATTACTCCGATTTTCATCGAGTATATACTATCCTCCCACTTACCACCGCATATCAGTATTCCTCTTAGGAAAACCGCGTGGTGAGCAACAATCTAATTATTTCTTGTGAGGGTATAAGTACAATACTTATGGTATCCCTAGGATGACCTACACATTGGCACTTATTATATTTGGGTTTTAGTTTGGTATCATCCAAACATATGCCAAGCATACCCAAATAGTCAGGAATGAGAAACCCGGTTTCTTTCCCGTTCAAATCTAATATGATATCTGTCAAACAGATTATTATGGAACCTTATTCAAAATAAGTTCTTACACTGTTTAAAGCTTATCTGTTGAAGGAAATGGTAGCTCTAAGCGACTCGTGATTAACCTTATTATGTCTAACAAAATTCGGTTAATCCTTTTTCGGACACACCGTCAAAATTGACGTGTTCCGAGAGGAGTCGTCATTGAAAGAATTACTATACTTTCAAGTATAACGAGAAACTTACTGCTTAAGTATTTTCATTATGGTCTTACCGTGATGGTTGTAATACTATAACCGATCTGTTTGTTTATTCCGTGTCGAAACTATAAAAGTTTTCGATTTGTGTTCTTCAAAAGAAACACACAACCATTACGTGATGCAACATCCGTATAGGTCACGTAATATCATATCCACCTCTAGCCTAGCTAGATACGGGCCCACTTGCTTCACTATGAACTAGGGCTAACAGATCGGTGGCATTTTCACTTTTACCGAGTAAAGGTGTTTTAAGCACTTTGCTTAATAAACTAGATTCGTAGAATTTATTTGAATAGAATCAAATCAGTCCGTACCCGCTCTTCAAAAGTGCGGATATACGATTCTTGTTTTAGTAGTGTCCCTGACAACTATGCCACAATTAAGTTTCTTAACTGATCAGATCAGTTTGAGCTATTTTTGTCATGTTATATATTTGAGATACTATTTATATTCAAAATATAAATTCTGTTATTCACATCCAATGTGTTTTATCTCAATATCATCTTTATATAATAAAACACTTTAGTGTTCTAGAATATAAAGGTACACCCGCAGCGGGTTATACACTGATATAAAGACAATGTTTCTAGTCAAACTAGTTACATTTTAACAGTTCCCTAATTTAAGTACATACCCAGGGTAATTCCTAAAATTAGGTATCTACGGTTAAAACAGCGACTACCGTCCCGTTTTCAATTCGTAGAGTAATCTCATCTGAAGTCAGTATCCTGCTTAAAGCAGATCCTGCACAACAG